>JAADVL010000456.1:0-25542 GCA_023334995.1 Pythium sukuiense
CCCCCCCCCCCCCGTTAGAAGCAGCAACACACAAATTTCAATGTGAAGTATACGTACTTGTGTCTGTGACGGGCGTAGCTGGAGCATCTCCTGCGTCTGGGAGTTTCTCATGTCCAAGATCCAGTGAGCACTCTGAGCAACCAGGGCCAGTGCACAGCTTCACGCTGATATGTGAAGATTTGGTCGTCGTTTCCGTCATTCCGCTGGCACTTTCGACGCACGCGGACACTGGTAGCGCAATGAAGAGGCGGTTGACAGCCAAGGCTGCATTCAACTGCGTGCTCGTAGTCAACTGAGCGAGCCCCACAACCTCCTTCATGATACGGGGCGCGTACTGGCCGTTGATGGCGCTCTCGGCTTTCAAATACTGAGCGAACTCCTCTGTCAGTGGCTCGGTGAAGCCCATCATGACGATGTCCTGTGGAGCGCAGAACGTGTTGACACGAGCAGCGAGTTGGATCAGCGTGGGCGAGTCCATCGACGCCGCTGGAAGAACGACAACACACACGTCGGCAGTCGTGTTGGCCTGGGCCTGGACCTTGAGTCGCGTCCACACGGAGCCGTTGAGCGCTGCATCCCTCACGGGCTGCCACTGCTTGGTCTTGTACACAACGCGGCCCCCACCAGCCAGAGAGTACTCTGCAAGCAGAAGTTCGAGCTCTGAATCGTCGATGATAGCAGTGCCGTTCTTAGTGGTCGAGGTGGTATCGTTGACGCTGGTCTCTGGTGACGTGATGACGATCAACTCGCTCAGGGACTTGAGAACCGTGTCTTCATGGCTCTTGAGAGTCGCGAGGAGCGGGTTGGTTGACGCTTCCACTGCGAAGACATGGGAAAAACTGAACCGCGTGGTGGTGGTGGTCAGCGTGGTGGTGTTGGACGTGTTGGTGTCGACCGCTGAAGCGGACACGCTCCCAAGGGTGGAAAGCAGAGCCCACCAGACGACAGGGAGCACGCGGGCAGAGAGCCAGGACGTGGGCATGGTGCCACGGACGGGGAATACGAAAGTGAGGCCTCGCGTATGAGCAGATCAGCGTACCACCACGGCTCAATGACGAGCGTTGTTGCACACGACGGTATGAGGCTCTCCTTCTGTTGGGGTGAAGAGCGGAAGGCCGATCCCCACAATGGAAGAATGGCTCCCCGCCTCTGGAGCTCTCATTGAAGTGCAGGTAAACGAACCTACACCACGGCTCCTCTGCTTCAAGCGGCTGATCACATGAGAAACGATATCAGAACACAGGTAGAAGCGCTGGAGAAGGTGTCCGGAAGCGAAGCTAACGCACATTATACGCTTCACTGTGTCGGAATGGATTCACGAGCCGTGAAACGCTCGTTCAAAGCGTCCAGACAAGAAGCAGTGAGCACGAGCAGCGCATCCTTCAGGACACTTCATGTGTGGTGGACTAGAAGCCGTTCCATACACACCCGAAAGAGCCATTAGAGGAACGCCTCGCGCATTTTCAGTGGAACATGAGCAGCTCCACTCGGATCCACGAAGGGACACAAGGCGGTGGACGATACATTTTCATCCAATCACAATGCGCTAAACAGATTTTCATCCAATCAACACTGAATAGAAAGACTGAACAAGTCAGATCCGCCAACAAGATGGCTACACCCGCTATATAACGATATATGGCCCTATAAATACATGTATCGATTTAGAAGGGAGCATGTTTAATACAGGTCGTATTCAGGTTTTTTGAAATTTGAAGCCCAGAGTCTGGAGAAGCGCGGCTGGGAAATCCCGCGCAAAAAGCCGACGGACGAAAGGCGACGGACGTCTCCACGCATCTATCTACAGGCGCCATGGCCGACGCGGTACGAGCCCCACGACGCTGTCGTCGAGCTTATGATGACGGAGACTGATTTGGTGGCGCTTGGTGGCTTGTTTTGTGGCCAGGAACTGGACGAACTCGCTCGCGCGATGCCGCGCACGATGTACGTTTTGAGACAGAAGTGTGGGGGGAATTGGAGGATTTAAAGCGACTTACTGACGGTGATTTGCTGTGTGTGGACGACAGAGCCGCGAATGCACGAGCGGATGTGGATTTGGACCGCCTGAAGGAGTATATGGACGCAGCGCAGGTGCGACGACTGTCTCTGTGGTGGTGTGGTGATACTCTTGATTGAAGTGGCTGACTGATGGGCGAATGGCGAATGGCGAATGGCGACTGGCAGGGCAAGGCGACGCAGCGCATGAGCGTCATGGTGCGCACGGATGTGCGCAAAGACGCGGAAGGATTCGAGGACATTGACGACTTCTGGGCGGACGACGACGTTGGCGAGAAGGACGACACGGAGGGCGAAGAGTGTACGTGGAGTGACGAATGCTGGCGGCTATGCGTACGTTGTTTCTGATGGCAATTGCGTATGCTTTGCAGCGAGCATGCTGTCGGAGGGCGGTACGTCGTCGGCGAACTTGTCGATGGTGTCGACTGCGAGTGAGATGGAGGCGAATATCTCCGGGATCCAGAGCGACGACGACGACGATGGAGGCGTCACCTTGAAACTGGGAACGAACGTGAACACCAGGCCTCGCAGCCGCGACCACGATCACAGCGGCGATACGATGGAGCTCGAGTCTCTCCACAGCCAGCACGACGATGACGAGATGGTGGCAACGAAAAAGCCCAGCAAAGCCCCAGCCATGGCATCGAAGAAGAGACGGCCGACCAGCCAGTCGAGCGAGGAGCACAAGTCCTCCGACCGCTCTGCTCCAGCCAGTCCTGATTTCGACGTGGATGCCAACGTCTCATACGGCCGGGCGAGCACGACGCCTCCAAGCTCGGCCAAGAAGGCGAACCTACTCTCGACTCCCCCCAAGAGTCGTAGATCGAGAAGCTCATCGCCAGCTCTGAGCAGTGGCAGCAAGGCGGCACAGAAGAAGAAGCTGCAGCTGCGTCGCGAGTCGCGAGAGTTCTCGTTCGGCGAGCCAGACGGTTTCGACAACGTGAGCTCGCCATTCTCGATCCAAGACGCCGTGCTCACGCCTTTGTCGAACGCCAGTGAGAAGAATCTGCCGTCGATCAAGTCGTTTTCAGACAATGGATCAGCCGATTCGCCTAATATCCGCGTTGAGCTGTTCAAGAAGTCGAAGAAAGCAAGCGCCGATGCGTGGGATGGAGACAACATCACGAAACGCAAGAAGCCAAAGGCTACGGCGGCTACGGCGGCCAAGCAGACGGAGAAGCAGCAGTCGACGCCAAAGCAAAAGTCGCGCAAGATCGCGTACAAGTCAACGCCCACGAGCGACATGTCTTTCGAAGGCCAGCTCACCGACAACGATGATGGTTCGTTTACTGCGAACAACACCAGCGGTGTGGGAAGTGATGACAACGACAGCGACTGGGATAAGGACAAGGACAAGAGCGTAGATGTGAGCCGAGTTCGGAACGGCCGCGAAGGGGATCTTTCATACGCAGACGAGATCCTCAAGGACTCGCAGGACTATGACGCCGATGGGCTTCGTCGCTCCAAGCGTAAGCGATTCAAGCCGCTCGCGTGGTACAAGGGCGAGCACTACGTGTACGAGCGCCGTCAATCCGGCGTCGGTCTCGTGATCCCGACCGTCTTGGGAATTGAACGTGTAGGTAGCACTACGCCTCTGAAGAAAAAGCAGGCACCGAAGAAGGGCGTCATTTCCAGGCCGCGGACGACGAAACCACTGCCCCGCGACAAGCTGCCCAAGGATCTGAAGTTCGAGGAAGGCGAGTGGGCGGATCTGTGGGATATCTCCGCTGAAGGCATGAACAAGATGAATGTGATCTGTCGATCGAATGAGATCGAGCACCGCGAGCTGCCGAGCGTGGACGACTTGGCTGCCGGTTATGCGGGACAGAGCTTCAACCTGCGCAACCCGTCTCCGTTCGCACGGTGGATTTGCGGACGCCTCGGTCTGCCTCCGGGTGCTGCGAAGGAGGCAGAAAGCGTGGGCGACGCGGTGCAGGTCTTCTTCGTCATGGGCTGCCAGCCACAGTCACTGGAAGTCGCCTTTGGCCCCGCACAGGATGGGTACTTCGATCCGAAGAACGCCACGCGGTTTCTGCTCAACCCGAACGACGAGTTTTACATCCCCGCGCAGAACGCCTACTATTTAAAAAACCACTCCGAGACCGCGACGAGCGAGCTCCACTTCATGATCCTCAAGGCAGACTCCAAGGCCGCCGCTGCTGCTGCTGCTACTGCTGCACGGAAGACGAAGGACGGCGAGCAGGATGATGGCGGCGAGTCGGAGGCTCGCAAACGGAAGCGTGCGAAGACGCCGCAGGAGATCTGAGCGAGGCAGTGCGAGTTTTGAGTGAACAAAATGAACGAATGGCGGTCGTGGGTGTGTTGTTGTTGGATTTCCATTTTACTTTTATGATCCAGACGACGGAGCCGCAGGCCGCGGGGATTCGATCTCCCGGCGTTGCCTTGAGTGCTCGCGCGTCGATCTTGTTGGTTGATAGAAATGCTATAAAATACAAACTGAAGCTGATCTACCTAGTCACTATCAAATGGAGGATTGGTGTGCCGACGTGCCTTCACTTAGCGCGTGGGGACGTTGTGTGTGTGTGTGCAGGAGGGAAGCGGATGGAGATCCACGCTACGTACACCGCAGTTCTGCGAGCTGCGCGCGGGTGAGCCGCAGGTCCAGGTTGCTAGTCCAGCCGCACATCTGCTCGAACGAGTCGTGCGTGAGTTCGACTTGCTGCACGATCTCCTCGGTCGTTGGGTGTTCGACAAACTTGAGGGTCTTGGCGAATGTATAGGCGACGTGGTCGGCGGCCGAGTGGCACGCGTCTCGCTCGGCCATCGAGTCTCCGACCGAGATGAAGTTGAAATAGGACTCGGGCTGCGCGTCGCCATCCTGTTCGTCCATGTCGTCTGCGTGGCTGCCAAAGCACTTGCGTGCAATGAGCTGCATGACTTCGTGCTTCCAGGAGCTCGAGTCGCCGCCCACGCCGAAGGTCTGCTCGTACCAGCTACGCGCCGACACGATGTGGATGTCCGACATCTCCAAGATGGCCTGCACGCCCGGCAGGTACAGTGCGCACGAGAGCTCGACCCATCCGTACTCGGCGGCCGTGACGACGAACACCGGGCCGTACGACACAGCTTTCCGCAGTAACCGCGTGACGTTGTCGGCGATCTGCGCGAGAATCTGTTGCTGCTCCTTCGTGAGCAGGATCTGGTGGCCGCGGAACTTGGGAAGGAGATCCTCTGCGTGCAGCCAGGAGCTCGGACACAGCGTGTCGTCCCAGTCGAAGACCACGACCGTGCGGTCGCGCAGCTCGCCCGTGGCCGCTGCTCGCTTCTTGGCGTGTGCGTGGGCATGGGCATGACTGTGGCTGTGGACATTGTGGTGGTGGTGGTGGTGGTGGCGATGGTGGTGGCTGTGCGGGTGGTACGCCGCAGGGTCATTCGGCATGCTGTCGACGGTGGTGGAGAATGCCATGGCGATGGCGATCGAGAAGGATCTCTTATTCGTAGTCAAGCGGATCAGTCAATGGCTCTGGTCGCTGGATGCTGGATGCTGGACGAGCGGGTCTCTGGACTCCGGACGCTGCTGGACGAGATCAACGCACGCACGTTCTTCTCAACGGCCGGACGAGCGATGGCAAATGGCGATGGAGAAGCTGAGCCGACTGACCCCTGGTCCGTTATCGTCACAAATGAACAAACACAGCCCTTGGCGGTGCCTTTAACCTTTCGTGCACACCTGCTGTTCGGTTCCCACTACAAAAAGCGGAGCGACGGTGTACGGGCTGGGGCTTGGTCGTGCGGTCGCTTTCTGTTTGCCTGGTGGGCTCTCGCTTTGCTTTGGCTGTTGCGTTGACAGTGGATGGGGGTTCCTGCCTGGAAGCTGAGACGTTCGAATTGCCGCATGGCGGTGACCGACCCCACCAACTTGCTGGGCCAGCATGGAAAAAAGCCAATTCTCAGGTGCCCTAATCCTCCAAGAGACACACCCACCCCCCAAGCGCACAACACAACGCGCATCGCAACAAGCGACAACCCCGAACCACTGGTGCCAAACAGTGGCTTCAGTTCCGAGCAATAGCTGACCACAACGTGACCACCACCCGGGGGTACTATTTTCTACCATACACTCATTTGGGCTGGCGTACCCTTGCGTCACTGCCAGAAACCTGGCACAATCGCAAAGGCCGCAGATGATTGGAGGCACGGATCGCAAAAGTGGGTAGGTCTACGGATACACGCCGTGTATCCGGACGAAAAAATGTGATTGTCACATCCACCTGGTGGCTTCCAGATTTCGCGCTTGGAAATTATGACCAGCGGCCCCTGTTTCCAATCAGTTTTACAGCCAAAATGCCCATCTGCGAAATAGTACTGGACTCTTTTGTCCGATCTGGTGAATGAGCTGATTGCCGACCCCACATGCACTGCATGATGCAGCTCTGCAGGTCGTCAGGGAGCTGGCATGCGCTGCCTTCACCAGCCTGAAGGCCGACCAAGCTGTATCGTGAGCTCTGCCGCACGTGAATGCTGCTCTCTCCCTGGAGTCGATGCGATGCTTGATCGCCCAGCCGCAGCAGAGCTGAGCCCGAGAAAACGGCGGACCTACGAAACGACACGGGCTAGGGAACTCCCCAATGACGCACGTCGCCCAGTTGTCGTGGCCACATGCACTGCATTTACGGTGTCGTGGGGTGGGGCATTATTGATCCAGCGGGATCACTCACGCTGGCGTGGCGCCAGCGTGAGTGCCGCTTCCTGAGGACCGCTCGTGCTGGATATGCCAGTAGCGAAGCACACGACACCTCACCCGGATAATTTCTGGATATGATGGACGCTGCGCTGTGCGAAAATGATCGGAGCTTGTGAATGGCTCCCAGGCTTCCCGCGTTTGCCCCCAGTGCGGCTGTCCAGCCAGTCGCTTGGTGCTATCCACACCTTCAACGCAGCGCTTCAAGACAACACGATGGATGATTGAAAGGGTCCAGATCTCTCTCCAGAGTCGTCACTTGCAGTTCAATTGAGTTGTTCAGTGGAGGAACTCTCTACATTCTTCTCCGTGACCTTTCGCGTCCGTTGGGAGTTGCAGTCGTCAGAGATGAGATCCTTGACCATCACTCTGACTGGATCCCTGGGAATTTCGAACGAACGGATCTGCAAACCAAAAGCTTCTTTTTTTTGTTATTGTCATTCCTCATCGTTCTCAGCATCGTCGTCTTCCAGAACAGGGAAGAAAAACCGCGCGTTGCGACTGAAGACGATGGACTCGGGCCGGATGAGCCCTTGAATAGTGAGGGTCTGGCCCAGATCCACAGCAGCGGTGTCGCTCTCTAGTTGAAGCTGCGTGCGCAGCAAGCGAACAGCGTCGTTTG
The DNA here is from genome assembly GCA_023334995.1 of Pythium sukuiense. Lineage (NCBI taxonomy): Eukaryota > Oomycota > Peronosporomycetes > Pythiales > Pythiaceae > Pythium > Pythium sukuiense. Next base: position 7,341 of record JAADVL010000456.1, read on the forward strand.
TGGAGAACCACTCGGTCTGTTGCGAACACCGCAGCCACAGCTTCATGTTTGAGATGAGAGAAACGGAGATGACGTCGTCTTCGTGGTCTTCGCGCTCCTGACGAAGCGCAGTCTCCAGACGACGCACGACCTGTCGCAGCTTGTGAATTGACGAGACTGTGTCGTCTCCAACGAGGTCGAGATAAAGAACCGATGGGTGGAGGTGTGTATCGGTAAGAGCAGATTTCTTCAGATACTCGCGAACTTCTGGCAGGTGCCCGTACTCTGCCTGGAGGAATGCGAGCGATTGCCGCCAGAACTTTGGATGGTATTTGGATTCGTGGGCACGCAGACACCACATCAGCAATGATAAGTGGTATGCTCTCATGGTATGAGCTTTGGGCGAGTAACCACGGTGCATCATGCCGAGTTCGAGGACGTTGGGGTCGATCACGAGATTCCCAAACGCGTTGATGAGCACGACCGTGCCAACAGCAGTATATGACTGCGCCTTTGGGGTCTTCGGTGGCAACTTGGTGATCATGTCTGACGCATTCACGAACGCGAACGTGGCTGGTACGATGCGCATGTAGCGCTTCTTGAAGGCGTGATTTCCCATCCGAGGACAGCCAAACGTCGTGCAAGAAACGTTGACAATCTTGAGCTGTGTCACGATGTCGAAACTACACAGCGCCGCCAGTGCGCCACCGAGACTGTGGCCTGTGACCCGAATCGGACGCGCGTCGCTGCTGTAAATCGAGCTCACTCTGGATAGAACGGTAGAAGCCACCGATTGATACGCAGCGTAAAACCCTGAGTGGACTCTTGGATCGTGCTTCTTGCATTGGAGCCGGTGCCAAAGCGTGCGAATGTTGGACTCGATCGATTTTGATCGGGGTCGGCCCTGGCTTGCCAGTTGCACCAGGTCTACTTCCTTGGCTCCATCATGAACTGTCATCGACGATTGGAGATCCGTTTGGGCGTTCTTCATGCTTGATGTCCCCCGGAACGTAACGATGATTTGAGTCTCGGACTCGAGGATTAGACAATGCGTATCTGTCTCTGCGTCGTGCACCACGGCAACAATAGAGAAGCTCAGATCACCGATAAGTTGTTGGAGCCCGTCGAAGTCTTGATCGTATCTCTCGTTTCCACGAGCGTATACCAACTGGGCGAAATTGAAAGATTCCACTTGATTCTCCAAGATGAAGCGCTTTGGGTCGACATTGCCTGCTCGTGCGAGGTTACGATAACCCGCTTTCATGTGGACATCCGACTCGTACAGGAAGTACTTGATTCGTTTGTCTGCCGAGCCTTGTAGATCCTTTGATCCGACAAACCAGCCTCGGATGCCTTTCGTATCTGCCGGAAGGGCGCAGTAGGCTGCTAACACGAACCAAAGTGCCAGACTCAAGCGGAAGCCCAATTGCATTTGCACCGAGCCCACGTTCCCGATACGCTGGCGTTGGAGAGGAAGCTGAGACGGATCGATAATGTGGTAAAATGGCACTGCCCACGACGCGATGTGGCCGCTGAGCGTGACTACAGTAATCGTGCTGCAAAAGTTGACCACAAAGACGCGATACTCAGTGTACACACGCGCGAAGTCGATGAGGAAGATGTGGTCGAAGAGCTGGTGCGTGAAGTAGCACTTGGTGAACGATAAGATGAGTAGCAATGCGTCGGCGACGGATATCACCAACGAGTCCAGTGTCACGTGGGGCTCGACGGCTTCCTTGTTTTCAACGTATTCCACACGAATCAGCGTGATGATGTTGGTCATGGGGATGAAGTCGAAGACGACATCACTTCGCCACGTCAATGTTACTCGAAACGCGAAGTAAACGCCGGAGAAGACGTACAACACGAATGAAAGTCGGCGCGAACGGCACAACAGGCGCTGCTGCTTGGCATGGTTGAAGGCTTCTTTGGAGGAGAGGATTGTCTCCGCGAAATAGTCGGTGAGGTATCCGATGGTGAGATAGATGGATGTCACTAAAATCGCATTGGAAATGGAGAGCAGTTTCCGCCCATTGTGCGTTGTTCGCGTTGTGCACTTGAGGAAGTCGGCCACGAAAGTTATGGAGCCGACGACACCCGCTACTGAGATGACAGCAGCTATCGCGACTTGCACCCCTTGTCTCTTGCGGTACCGCAGCGTACGACGCGCGAATAGACACGCTGTGATCACGATGACAAGTTGAATGATTGCCTCTGCTGCATCGCTGATAGCGAAGTCGACCTCGTGTGGGCTCGCAGCCTCCGGACGATCGGGTTCAATGAATACTGTCCAGATGACTTGGAAGATCGGCCCCATGAACACAACGATCCGCGCAAGCGCCATCAACAACGAGACATCGTCTCGCTGAAACGTGCCGAGCTTGAGATGGGACTCAGCAGACGAATTCAGTGCACTCGCTTTCAGCACTTTCTTGTGGAACGATGCCGCTCGGCGAATAATGACTGCAGACAGGCGAGTAGCTCCTTGGCCGAGGGGGCGCAATACGCCACACCGTTGAGTTGGTTCGACACCGGCGCTTGTACCAACATTGTCTGGTCGATGGATCTCGTCTACTGTCAATCGGACATTCAACGATGGCAACTGGTGCGGTGACGACGACGTGGGAACGACGGATGGCGCCACCGGGCTCGACGTGGCGACCAAGTCGCTGTGGACGGATACATTCCCCATGGATCCACACGCCCGTGCATCAGCATCCTCTGCTTCAATAGGCCGCACTGTAGCCTCCATATCCCTCTCAATGCACCGGCAATGCCAATGCAATCGTAGCTCTCCACCTCACCAGCTCACAGCTCCGTTTCTATTTTGGGTGATGGGGTGACACATGGCTACACACTCCTGCGTCTCTGATTGGCTGAAACCCTCTAAAGCGTGTAGTCCACACCATCCTCCCGCGGTCACTCTTCTGGGAATCATGTCACAGATGTCACTTTCCCGCGGGACATGTCACTCCTCGCTCCCGTTCTGAACGTGAAGTTGCCCCCATTTGGCCTTCCTCCCCCTCGTGGAAGCCCCCTGCGTAGGACACCAAGGCCGCCTCTGCTTCCTCTGCGTGCGTCATGGCGCGCCGCTCGCAGCCGCAACGCTTCCGCGACAAGGACGCCGGCAAGGGCGCGCGCGTGTACAGCGACGAGCGTAACATCGTGGGCGTGGACGACCTCGTGCTGCTGCGCGAAGTGTCGGAGACGGCCATCCTCGAGAACCTCAAGATGCGCCACGCCGCCGACGTCATCTACTCGTACATTGGCCACGTGCTCGTCGTCGTGAACCCGTACAAGTGGATGGACATCTACGGAGAGGACACCATGAAGGCGTACATGCACAAGCCGCGCATCGACGTGCCGCCGCACGTCTTCGCCACGGCCGAGGAGACCTACCGCACGATGCTCAGCGAGGAAGACCACCAGTGCGTGATCATCTCGGGCGAATCCGGAGCCGGCAAGACAGAGGCCTCCAAGCAGATCCAGAACTACATCGCCGGCGTGAGCGGGTCCGGAGCCGGCGTGGACAAGGTCAAGCGGACTTTCTTGGAGAGCAACCCGTTGCTCGAGGCGTTTGGCAACGCCAAGACGCTGCGCAACAACAACTCTAGTCGCTTTGGCAAGTACTTTGAGCTGCTTTTCGACTCGGCGGGACGCCCGCAAGGTGGCAAAGTGACCAACTACCTGCTCGAGAAGTCGCGTGTCGTGAAGCCGGGCAAGGGCGAGCGCAACTTCCACATCTTCTACCAGCTTCTAGCGGGATTGCCACCTGCAGCGAGAGAGAAACTGGGGCTGAGTGCACGCCCAGACGCGTACGCGTACCTGAAAGCCAGTGGCTGCTACGCTGTCGACGATCTGAACGACGCCAGCGAGTTTGAGGCCACGCTGCAGGCCATGCAGCACGTGGGCATCAAGCGCAAGCAGATCGAGCTCGTGTTCCAGACGCTGGCGGCTGTGTTGCATCTCGGAAACATCCAGTTCCACGGCCAACAAGTGGGCGATGCAGAGGGATCGGCACTGCAGGATGACAGCCGGGAGACACTGGAGACGGTGAGCTCGCTGCTGGGGCTCGACGCACAGCGTCTCGAGCATGCACTTTGCTACAAGCTGCTGCAGACGATGGCACCTGGTGGCAAGATCGAGAGCTACGAGGTGCCGCAGAACGCGAGCCAGGCGCGTGGGCAGCGAGACTCGATCGCCAAGAACCTGTATGATCGGCTGTTCGACTTCCTGGTCGAACGCATCAACCACGCACTGGACCTGGACCGCAAGGCGGAAAAGCACGGCGAGTTCCTGGACGAATCCAGCATGACCAAGATCGGTATCCTCGATATCTATGGCTTTGAGATCTTCGACACGAACGGCTTTGAGCAGTTCTGTATCAACTACGTGAACGAGAAGCTCCAGCAGATCTTCATCGAGCTCACTCTCAACAGCGAGCAAGAAGAGTACGCGCGTGAGGGCATCGCGTGGGCGCCGATCCCGTTCTTCAACAACAAGATTGTGTGCGATCTCATCGACGCCAAGCGGCCGACGCCAGGTCTCTTCTGGATTCTTGACGATACGGTCAAGACCATGCACTCTCGCCACGGCGACACCGTGGATGCCACGTTTCTTGACAAGGTAGCGAGTCTCCATGCTGGTCACAAGCATTTCTCCAAGCGCGGCAAGACTTTCGAGATCCGGCACTACGCTGGCGACGTCCAATACCACATCGATGGCTTCGGCGACGCAAATCGCGACTTTTTGAGCAAGGATATCGCTCTCATCATTCAGGACACGAGCAACAAGCTCATGCGGTACATCTTCCCAGAAGAAGTCGACCTCAACGACAAGAAGATGCCGCACACGGCGGGCCACAAGATCCGCACGCAGTGTGAAGCCCTGGTGACGACGCTGATGGACTGCACGCCTCACTACGTGCGTTGCATCAAGTCGAACGACCAGAAACAGCCCAACAAGATGGATGATCGGCGAGTGCTGCATCAAATCAAGTACCTCGGTCTGCTCGAAAACGTCAAGGTTCGTCGGGCAGGATACGCTTACCGAGGTGACTATGCACGGTTTGTGGATCGCTTCCGGATCCTCTCGAAAGAGACCTATCCAGAGTTCCGAGGAACCGACAAGAAGGGCACACAGGCTGTGCTTCGCGCTGCTGTGAAGGCGCTGCCTCAACTCGCCAATGAAGTGCAGCTCGGCAAATCAATGGTATTCATCCAGACGCCAGAGACATTCTTCGCCTTGGAGAAGCTACGCGAGAAAAAAATCGGCTCGTTTGTGATCAAGATCCAGCGTGTTTGGAAGAAATTTGCGTCGCGCCGTCACTTGCTGCAGCTTTCCCATGATATCACGAAGCTGTACGTGTCGAACCGGAAGCAGCGCCAACGTGTGAGTATCTACCGGCCGTTTGACAGCGACTACCTGCGCGACGAGCAACTGCGAGACGCCGTCATGGATATTCTGCGACACCACGGGGACTCGGAGAAGGTGCTGTTCATGGACACGGTTGACAAGGCCGTGCCAGTCCCCCCTGTGCCTGAGAATCCCGGCGCAGCTCCTGTTGCAATGAAGACCCGCATTCTGTTGGTCACGGACACACATCTCTACCTCATGGAGAGACGAACGTGGCAGCCGCCGCCACCAGACCCGAAAGCGTTGCAGTTCCCACCGCTAGCGCCACTCGTATTCTTGCGCCGTCGCGTGGAGCTCATCGCAATTGAGGAAATTATCATGAGTACGCTGGCCGATCCTTTCTTCGCCCTCAAGGTCCGAGCACCACAAGTGTTCCCAGAACCGGACAAAGCCCACTGGCTTGACAACAAGGCGAGTATGATGTGCATGGCGACGGGCAAGAAGTTTGGACTGTTCTACCGTCGCCACCACTGCCGTTACTCGGGCAAATTGTACGGAAATGAAGTGGTCAAGCAGCTCGAGTATGTGCCGGACCGTGGCTACTACACTCCCGTTCGCGTCTACGATGGCATGATGGGCATGTTCTCGACGGAATTACTGGAAGACCAACTGCTGGCGTCGGAGAAGAAGACCGAGATTGCCGTCACGCTCGTCGACGCGATTCGAACACTGACGCAGGGCGTGATCAACATCCAGTTCAACGACGATATCCAGCTTCGCACTGGTGCGTCGAACCCGCTGACTGCTTCCGTGTCGCGCAGTCCAAGCCAGCGAATCCAGTTCGTGGCAGCTTCCAAGTCGCTGCGTACGCACGAGGGCTACGCGTTCTCTGGTGATAACTCACAGCTCGTGATCCAGGTTGAATCTGGTGTGCCGGAGGAGTACATCCGCAAGCGCCGAAAGCGCGAGAAGGCTCGCCGTAAGAGAATGGAGCTGCAGCGAGAGCAGGAACTGGAACTTCGTGCCCAGCGCCACGCCGAACGAGAGGTGGAGCGAGAAGCCGAGCGCCTGCGTCGTGTCGCCGAGCGTAAGGCCAAGAAGCAAGCCGAAAGAGAATCGCGCCGTCAATCGGGCGGTGCTATGGTTGCAACGAATGGAAACGGAGCCGTGCGTCGCGGTAGCTCCAAGGACCAAGTTAGGCAGTTCGGAGAAAGCGCGGTGGCGACTGCAGGAAACGGCAAAGGACCTGCGTTCGGAGGCGCAAACAGTGAGCTGGCAGCAATTTTGGCGAGGAGACGGGGATAAAGGACCATCGGTGCGTGGGCAGACAGTGTGAAGAACTGCGGCAGTGGAAAGAGGGCTACAAATGAAGAGTCGGCTGCAGCGATGTACAGGTGAATACGGTACAATTCATGTGTTCGTGCATGCCTCTTTTCTCTATTGTTTCTCTGAAGAACTCGCGCAGTGGTTAGTAGTCGACCGAGAGCGACGGGATCTTCGCGAGCTGCTCGATGCCGGCCGCTGTGATCTTCATGCAGTACCACAAGTTGACCGACGACAGCTTCCGCAGTGAGTTGGCGATGTGTCCGAGCCCGACGTCCGAGATCTCTCCACACTCGGCGAGATTGAGCGACGTCAGACTTGGGATCTTCGCCAGCGTCGCCATGCCGTCGTCCGTGATGAAGCCGCAGTTTCCGAGATCGAGCGACTTGAGCTGCGGCATCTCCACGAAAGCCTCGAGCGCCGCGTCTGTGATCTTGGAGCAGCTCGCGAGGTCCAATGACTGCAGTTTGCGCAGGCTACGCAGGTTTGTGATGCCCTTGTCGGTCAGTTTGTTGCAGTACCACAACACAAGAGTCTCCAACTCGACCATGTTCTTCAGCACCACAGTCGCCTCGTCGGTGATGTGGCGGCAGTTGGCCAAGTTCAGAGTCTTGAGCTTGACCAGCTTGCTTAGATACGCGATGCCGGCGTCGTCGATGTGGTTACAGCGCATCAAGTTGAGGTTGGTCAGGTTGGTGAGCTTGCCGAGCCCATGCAAAGCTAGGTTGCCGACCTGTCGACAGTTTGCCAGGTCCACGATTGTGAGCGACGGGATCTGTGACAGCGACGTCGCGATGCCTTCGTCGTGGAGCCCCGAGCACCCACCCAGGTAGATCGACTTGAGCTGCTGTAGCCTCGTGAGCTCTGCAAGGCCATGATCCGTGATCTGGTAGCAGCTCACGAGGTCCAGCGACGACAAGCTTGACAGCTCGGCGATGCTGGCAAGCGCCTTGTCCGTGATCTTGCCACACTTCATGGCGTTGAGGAACCGCATCTTCTTGAGCTGCGAGAGGTGTTCGAACGTTCCGTCACTGATCTCGCTGCAGTACCACAGGTTACAGGACGACAAGTTGGTGAAGTTGGTCAGCACTTGGGTCCCGCGGTCGGTGAGGTTGTAGCACCCGGCGACGTCGATCGTGACGAGGTTCGTGAGAGACTCGAGCGCGAGTAACCCGTCGTCCGAGACCTCTCCGACGTTGGCTATCTCCAAGTGCTTCAAGTTCACGAGTGAGCTCAAGGCTGAGATGCTCGCATCAGTGAGCTGACTGCAGTTGGACAGGTTGAGGCTCGTGAGCGACGTCATCTGCGCCAGCGACGCGATGCCAGCGTCCGTGAGCTGTCCTTGGTTGCAGTACCACAGGTTCAGCGTCTTGAGCTGCGAAAGCTGGGCGAGGGCCTGGACGCCATCGTCACCAACACGCCGACACCCACGAAGGCTGAGGCTCGTGAGAGAAGGCGCATTGGACGCGATCGACATGACGCTCGTGTCGGTCAGCTCCGTGCAGTAGCCCAGGTTCAGAGATGTGAGTCGCGAGTTCGACTCGACGAGGGCGGAGATGCCTGCGTCAGAGACGTGGAAGCATCCCTTGAGGGCGACGGACTGAAGAGACTGGAGTTCTCCGAGCGAGCCCATGATGGATGCATCCGTCAGGTTGGAACACCCAGTGAAGATGAGGTCCGACAGGTTCGGGAACTGCGATGGAAGCGACGCCAAATTGTCGTCGGTGAGCACCCGGCGCACAGGGATGAAGCTCAACGAGCGCGTCGCATTGCCGATCTCACGGGCGAGAGAACGGTTCACGCTCAGCATGCGGAAGATCTCGCACGCAGAGAGGTACTGAGCCACGACGTGGAGAACTGGTGACAAAACCGTGACGATGTGAGGTGGTGGAGGAGCGAGCACGAAGTCCGACGCAAACGACTCAGAGAGTCGAGCGCTGGCGGCACTGGCGCTTCGTGATCTTGGGACAGACGAGCTGAGCGTGGGGCTCGAGTTTCCGGACAAGTCACGGCCTGTGGCCGCTTGGACCACTTGGCGCCAGTGGTGGAAAGTCTTCTTGCGCCACATGTAGGTGAGTCGGTCGTACACGCACGAGCAACAGTCATCAAGGTCGAAGACCCGGCGTCCTTCCTCGAGCGCCGTGCGGAAGTCAGCCACTTGCGCCTCCGTATCGCACACACACGACGAGCAGATGAAGTCGAGCTCTTCCATCGTGAACGAAGACGCCGCGGGCATCCGTAGGGGGCTGTTGTTGCGCGCCGCCATGGTGTTAAGTCGATCTACTCTTCCGCTCGTCCGGAGTGTCGTGTAGCTCGTCGCTGGCCGTCGACGCTCGTGCGCTGCTCCTTACCGACTGACTCTTCCAGGAGCTACGCAGTCGCGGCCGGCCGCCCCGTGCAGACAGCGTCCTCACGCGCAACGTCTTCATCATGTTTCTCCGTCTCCTCAGCTGCGTCCATTGCCAACTGTGGCAGCTTCATCCTCGGCGTACCGGTTCGTCGTCGGTACTGAGTCCACTTTGGAGAAAGTCCACCGACAACTAGCCTCCTTAGCCTAATTAGTATTTCGAATCATCCAATCACATATCACTTTCGGAATGGTGGTAATCCGATGAGTGATGGAACGGAGGAGACACTGGGATACGTTTGACCATCACTCACCTTACCACAACCCAGTGAGCACTCTGGGTACCCATCTGGCACACCAGTCTCCACCAATGCGCTGCTTCTGTGAAGGTTCGTAGCGGTACTCTATGTCTTCGTCAAAGTACGAAATCTCGCCCTCACCGTTTGTTGGCTGTTGGTGTTGGTCGGGGAACCAACAAAAAAAATCGCCAACGCCAACTTCCCCCATATTCCGATCGGAGCTCCTCGTGACAAGCAGCTCCCAAGCGACCGTCCGTCCATCTTCCAGACTCTTCTCATCCTCACTACTTCCTACCTCACCTCCACAATGGCGATCCGTTGTCAATTCGAGAACTCGAACGAGATCGGCGTGTTCTCCAAGATCACCAACTCGTACGCGCTCGTGTGCGTGGGCGGCTCGGAAAACTTCTACTCGACGTTCGAGTCGGAGCTCGCTGACCACATCCCCGTGATCCACGCGTCGATCGCCGGCTGCCGCTTCGTCGGCCGCGTGGCCGTCGGCAACAAGCGCGGCCTGTTGCTGCCCAACACGACCACGGACCAGGAGATGCAGCACATCCGTAACGCGCTGCCGGACTCGGTCGTCGTGCAGCGTGTCGAGGAGCGTCTGTCGGCGCTCGGCAACTGTATCGTGGCCAACGACCACGTCGCGCTTGTCCACACGGATCTCGACCGCGAGACCGAGGAGATCGTCGCCGACACGCTCGGCGTCGAGGTGTTCCGCCAGACCGTGGCCGGCAACGCGCTCGTGGGCAGCTACAGTGCGCTCACGAACCAGGGCTGCCTCGTGCACCCGCGCACGTCGGTGGAGGACCAGGAGGAACTGTCGTCACTGCTGCAGGTGCCAGTCGTGGCCGGCACGGTGAACCGCGGTAGCGATGTGATCGGCGCAGGCCTCGTGGTCAACGACTGGACGGCGTTCTGCGGTCTCGACACGACGTCCACCGAGATCTCGGTCGTCGAAAGCATCTTCAAGCTCCAGAACGCACAGCCATCGGCCATCTCGTCCAGCATGCGAAGCGCGCTCATCGACTCGATGACCTAAGTTAACAACCCCCACTGTAATACGAACGTCGAGTTGCCATACATACATATCCACGTTCCTTACATTAACTGGGACGCTCGCAGCAGCTCCAGCTCGTCGAGGATCTCCTCCAACTGCTTCTTGAACGACAGGATCTCGGCGTTCTTGAGAGCGAGAGCCTGCTCGTACATGCGCTCATACTGGAGCTTCTCCAGCTGACTCGACTGCGTGGCCTGCATCAGCATCGTCTTGAGCTCGGCCTCGCGAAGCTGGTGCTTCTGTGACAGAGTCTCGATACGAAGCTCCAGCGATCGAAATTGAAGCATGGAAGGCGTCTGAGGAACCGCGAGCTGCTGTCGTAGCAGTGACACCTCGCTCTCCAGCGCAGGCACGCGTTCAGACGCGTCCTGGATCATCTTCTTCTCACGTTCAGCCTCGGCCAGTAGCAGCTGAAGACGCTCCACCTCCTTGATATGGTTTGAAAACTGGCTACGAAGCGTTTGAGCGGCAGTCGACTGTTCAGCGACTTGCTGTTCGAGCGTCGTGATCCGCTCGCGGTACTCCGCGACTTCCTCCTCGTACTTGTCCCGCGCAGCTTTCAGCGTCCCAGCAAGCTCCTCTTCCATCTTCTGCCGAGCTTCATGGCTGTCAGTAATCGCCTGAGCCCCGACAGGCGTGGCGGCTGTGAGTGATGTGAGGGTCTCCACCAACTGGCGTCGAGCATCTTCGCTGGTCTTGAGCTGGTTCTCGAGACTTCCCACTCTTCTCCGTAAGCTGCTCACCTCCCAGTCTCCAGTGCCTTGGTTACCGCCTCCACTTCCACTCGCACGCAGCCTTCGCAACTCGTCGTCTTGGGCCTTGATGCGTTCCTGTAGACTCTGAATGACTCGTGCAGTATCGGGAGATGAGCTTTCCTCCCGTCCAGTGGTCGCATCACCGCCAGCAGCTGAGCCTGTTGCGGCATACTGCTGCTTCTTCAGAGATCGATACTTGGCTTCCCACTTGCGTTCAACCTCTTTGATCTTCTCTGCATAAAATCGACGCACACGATATAACTCGGTCTCATCAGTTGGCGTTGTGGCTGGTGCTCGTTTGGTTGTGCGACCTCCTGCTGACGCAAGAGTATTCGCTCCTGCGGCCCCACCTCGCTGGTTCTCCTTGTTGTTGAGCTGGCGTTCCAGGCTTGCAATTTGCTTCTGATGGTGAAGCACGAGCTTCTCTTGCTGCTGCCGGAACGCATTGAGTCTCCTCTCGTGCTCTGACTCCTGCAAATCCATTTCAGCACGCAGTTCATTGAGTTGCAGTTCGTGAGCTGCCTTCAGATCGTTGATTATCGACTCTTCTTCAGCTTTGCGAGAAGCCACGATCAGGCTCACCAAGCTGTCGGGGTGACGTTTGCGCATCGCTTCCTCCATTTCGGACAGCCGTGTCTCGAGCTCTTGAATTCGACGAATATCTGCAGGGGACCTGCCCGCACCAGCCTTTCCTGGTGTCATAGGAGACCTGGCCGGGACAAAGCCAGCGTTTGCTTTGCTGCCAATATCACGCTTCTGCAGCTCCTCTTTGAGCTGCTTGTTCTCCTCTTTCAGAGACTTCGTCCTTTCATCCTGTTCGTCAAGAAGCCGTTGGTTGTTCACGTACCAGTCGATCTTCTTCTGCAATGCCGCGAGGGCATGGTCATGCTCAGTATTCAGCATTTGGATTTGATCCTTCAACGCCTTGATCTGCCGTGTCTCGTTTTCCATCTTGCGTATATCGAGTCCTTCGTACTTGCACTCGAGATCGATTTTGGCCTTCTTTACTTTCTCCAGTTCGATCTTCATTTCGTTCAGAGCTGCTTGATGGCGCTTGGTCTGAGCATTAAGATCTTCTTGGAGAGCCTGAGCAAGAGCTTCCGCATGAAGACGAGCTTCAATAGCAGCACGAAACTGAGTCTTGTCTTTCGAATCAACCGTTGGCTCTGATCCATCTTGGTTGAAGTAAGGCGTTCGATCCAGACGCGTGCGCAACTCCTTCAGTTGGACTCGCAGAGATTCATTCTCCTTGTGAACATCGTAATGGAGATCCCGTTGGACTCGCTTGAGCTGTTTCATGAGCTGCTCATTTTCTCGTTGGAAGCCTTGAATCAACCGCTCTTGGGTCTCCACTTCCTTTCTCAGCTGCTCCGTTTCTTTGCGTTTCGAACTCATTTCCACTGGGTCAACGATCTCTGGCGGTGCGGTTGCTGGGCTCTTGAGGTCGGGTGCTCGGCTGGTCACAGATCCACGCGAAGTGCCGACCTCGCCGCGTTTGTCTTGCGGTCCATCGTCAGATCCATCGGCCAGTTCTTGAACGTGCTGCTTGAATTGAAGGATTTGTCGCTGTGCTTGCTGTAGACGAAGCGCCAGTTCGCTTTCTTTCGCGCTTGAGCGGATAGAGATCAATTTCCGTCGATCCCTTCGCACTCGTCGGGCGTGTTCCATCAGTCGCTCGATTTCCACCATCTCTTCGGCCATCGCAGCGTCTTCGATAATTTGGGGAGGTGGATCACTTGGAGTCGGGGAGGGTTCTCGCCGAGAAATTGGCCGCACAAATCGGAGTGAGGAGACTTGATGGTCGATCGAGCGGAAGCGATCAACCGAGTGATCAACTTGAGGTCCTTGGTGTTGCACGGCTCGTGGCTGAGGTTGAGGGAGAGTTAGAGGCGGTGGTTCCGGGTGCACTTGCGTATCATCCTCGTCTGGCGGAGGTGGTGGGGGTGGTGACAGCGGAGGAGGCTCAGGAACTCGATGGGCCAGTATTGGAACTATTGCCGCGGTGGATGCCTTTGTCGTTGAATCGACTGCCGGAGTTGCGTCTGAGGTCCTTTCATCGACAGTGTGCGCTGGTGGCGCTGTGGTCTGAGTATCTTCGCTCAGACTGGTTTGGTCATTGTCACTGTGGAGTTCGCTTGTTCCATCGACGACTGGACGCTCAGGCTCACGAGAGAGCTCACGCTCACTTTGCTCGTCACCTTCAAAGCCGTCCTCACCATAGGGGTCATCAGCCGTGGGAAGATCCGCCTTGGTGCCATTGCCACTACCACCGAATGCGTCGACAGAGGTCTTGACCTCGTCCGTTTCGAAATCTTCATCGTCGTATCCGAAGGTGTCGGATTCAAATGGCAGTTGAGACAGTTGTGCCTGGGGGCTTGGTTCCATGGGCGGAGGCATCTCCTGTACATTTGACAGCTTAGGCGGAGATTCCAGAGAGAAGAGACTCTACAAGGTCCGAAGAGGAGCTCATTAGGCAACAAACTCGGGTCGATGATCAGTGCTCACGATACCAACCTTCATCTTCTCAAACTCGCTTACGAAAGACTGCGGCTCATCAGCTGCAGAACCTGGATCATTGAGTGGATCTTCAGTGGCAGCGGCAGTTACTGTAACAGCATCCGTCGTCTGGTCGAGTTCGAAGCCGTCATCTCCGTAGTCTGAGCCTTCCGCGCCGTCTGAGACACCAAAGTCATCATTTTGGCGATCGTAGCGATTGTGGGACGCTATGTCACGAAAACGCAGGCAATATTCCCTTTAGCGTCAGCTGTATCATCACTGCGGACGACTGCACGTACTCAACTCACTCTCTTCCAGCGCGTCCATGTTGACTGCAAATTTCTCGCTGTTGAGACTGGACTGATACACCATGCATACAATATTAGCCCCACCACTACGATCCGAACAAACGGGCCCAGCTCGTACCAAAGACATCCGAGACTGATCCAGCTTCCGACGCGCATGCAGCCCCACCTAGTACAGCCCACACCACCATATTTGTCAGAATCCAGGGATACCCAGAGGCAGCGTATCCTGACTACACCCCTACCTCGAAGTCGGCGGATTCCATGCCGAGAGAATCTGAAAAGCTCAGCCGATGCAGATCGCTTCCGTCGTCATCGTCACTGCCACCGCCGTCGTTCGTATCGAGTGCCACGCTGGGCTTGCCACTCGCTTTGCTGGGCTCTTCCACAGTTATATGTGAGGGTTTCGTGTTCACTTCGTGCGCTCCATCGTCGTTCTCGTCCCCATCTTCGTCTTCTTCATCGTCCTCCCTCTCTTTCTCATCAGCCGCTGGCGTGAACGCGGTCGTGCTCCCCGTCCGCTTCAGAATCTCTGCCACGCGCTCTTCCAGCGTCTTGGTTGACTTGGCCTTTCATCCAGCATCCACACTAGTCAGTCAGTTGTCAACTGTTCATGCTCCTCCCGTTCTCACCTCTCGCTTCGTCTCGCGCGCTTTGTCCTTCTCCATAGCCTTCTTCGGCTTCTTGGACTCCTTCTCACTCCGACTGCCCGCCTTCTTCCTGTCCTTCCCGCTCCTTCGTGAGGAGACACTGTACAAGTCCTCGTCACTATCTTCATCTTCGTCTCCATCCTGCTTCCCTTCGTCGCTCGCCTGCATATAACTCGGCTTGGCGCCGAGCTCAAACGCGTACGGATCATCCCTACAACAGCACATCACTCAGCCATTCCTCATTCTGCTCACAACACAACACTGTGTAATACGCACGAGTAACTGGGCGGCGGCTCTTCGGCGTCCTTGTCCTCGTCCTCCTCCACGACCGCCGGCTTGCCCTTCGCCCTGCCCCTCCCTGACGCTGCAAGCAGCCTCTCCGCCGCAGCCACGACCGACAGTGACGAGCCAGACGACGTCCGTCTACCAGCAGAGGACGCTGCGGCCTTGGCCTTGGGCTTACTATCGGATTTGGACTTGGATTTCGACGTCACGGCCTTCTTCTTCACAGGCGAGGCGGACGTCATAGACGCACTGTCATCTTCCTGAAGGAAGCTGCAGATAGCCAGAGATCAGATCTATCCGATGGTGGTATCGCGGAGCCCGCATTCGCAGTAGTTACCGCTCAAAATCGTCGTCCGAGTCGCTCCCCATGGCCGCCTTCTCGCATTTGCTCGAGTTGCTTTTCGAATTTCAGCATTCCGCGCCCGAATAGAAGTGGCACTGTACTATGCTGCTTCGACAAAGTACGAATATCCAGATATTCATACTTTAGAGAAGTGTTGGAGTTGGTGCGATTCATGGCGCACTTCAACCAATTCAATTTAACTCTGGAACCCTAGACGCAAGAACTAAAAGATCAGGATCCATTTAGTAGCCCGTTCTGTGGTTGTGGGGAACCAGGACAAAGGCGCTGCATCCCCCAGTGGACATTGCCGCATTGCTAATTGCGTGGGGAGCGAGTGGATCGGGGTGCGAACGAGGGCGAATATGAGCGAGGAAAAGAGCAGCAACTGGAAGGACGCAGGTGCGTGGATGCTGCAGTGAATGCGCTGTCGAACGGTGTGTTCGCCACTGTGTGGCGCTGCCCACAGTGCACACACAGTGCACCGCAAGTCACTCGATCTGACGATTTGTGAAACGTAGCCACGGAGGCGCCGATCCAGAACGCGTACAGCTTCTCGTACATCAAGCGCAACTCCGGCTCCAAGGGAGCGGGTGAAGTGGTGCGTTGGCTGCTTGAGATCCGCCGTTGTGTGCTGTTCTGTGGCTCATGGAACAGGAGCTCTTGGCGTGCAGGAGAGCTACGAGAAAAGCATCAAAGATCTGGGCGAGTTCAAGACTGTACAGGGCTTCTGGCGCGTGTACAACCACCTGCTGCGTCCTAATGATCTGCCCAACTCGATGGAATACCACTTGTTCAAGAGCGGCATCAAGCCCATGTGGGAGGACGCCGCCAACAAGAAGGGCGGCAAGTGGATGGTGCGCGTGCGCAAGGGCATCTCCTCGCGCTACTGGGAGGACCTGGTACGTACACTACTGTGGATGAACGGGTGTATATGCATTGGTGACTCATACTGACGGCCGGGCTGTGTAGATATTGGCTATTATCGGTGAGCAGTTCGACGTCGGCAATGAGATTTGTGGCGCCGTCGTGTCGATCCGCTACTCGGAGGACGTCATCTCGCTCTGGAACCGCAACGCCGACAACAACGAGGCGTGCTACCGCATTCGGTGCGTCTGCTTTACCCTATGGGCCAAATGCTGGAGTGTGACGCAAAGACGAAACTGATGATTTTTGGCTCGCCAATTGCAGCGACACGATGCGGAAAGTGCTCAACCTGCCGCAGTTTATCTCGCTCGAGTACCGACGCCACGACACGTCGCTGAGCGATACGGGCGCCACTCGAACCAACACTAACACGGCGCAGACCAGCGGCTCGGCCAACGCCGGCAACAACGGTAGTAGCAGCAGCAACCAGGGCAGCAACCCAGCGAGTGCGTGGCGCGAACAGCGCAGCAGCAGCGAGCGCTCGAGCCAGCGGGACGGCGGCTCCCACGACGCGCAGCGGGAGCGAGGAAGCCGCTTCACGCGAGGAAACAGCGACCGTGGAGACCGTGGCGAGCAGCGTGGAGAGCGCGGTGACCGTGGAGATCGTGGAGATCGTGGCGACCGTGGCGACCGTGGAGATCGTGGAGACCGTGGAGACCGCAGCGACCGATCTGGTAACAGCAGCGGAACTCGTAGCGCGTGGTCGCGAGACACCAAGCGTACGACTGTCAGCAAGACGGATGCTGGCGAAAGCTCGAGCTCCAGCAGTGCGAGCCGACCAAGCGGCGAAGGCAAGAAGTCCCCACGCACTGTGCCGCCGAACCCATGGCAGCAGAAGTAACCGAAGCAGCACAAAGCCGCCGATAGCGATAGCCAACAACCGAAACACTATGTGAAATCACAGGGTCACACACACACAATGCCCAAATCGCGAACACTTGACCGTGCGCATAGGATCCGCAGCGTCAGGGTCTGACTGACCGAGTTTCTTCCTATAAATACAGCAGATGAGGGGTGTTGAGGCGTGACCCCACGATGCCACATACAACGCCACAGACTCACGATTGCTGGTCTTGCTGTGTTGGAGTCTTGAGAAGAATGGACGCGAAGAGCTTCAAGATGCGCAACAAAGGCGTTGAAGCCAGCGCGCGAGTGCATGACGGTGCAGCTACCGTAGCCCCTGGATCTTGAGCTGTGGGTGGCAATCTAACGATTGGGTCTTCATTTTTAGAGCAACGCCGATACCGTGAGCAAGACCCGCAGCTGCAGCACGCACTCGAGGCACACTACGACTACATGATCAAGCAGATCGATCCGGTCGTGAGCCCTGCGATCGAGGAGGTGCTGCTCTACCAGCCCGACCAAGCGGCCGATTTCTTGGCCCAGTTCTTCCGTGACACGCTCGACATCAAGAACTACAGCTACGTGGTACGTTGTTGGCACTTGCTTGATGCACTTCGTCTCGACTTCTCATGTCATCGGCTCTCCGTAGGAGCTCCCACGTCAGCAGTACTACGATCGCAAAGTCCGCCACTTGCTCGCGCTGGCCATGAACTCGGCGGTCAAAGACCGTCCGGATAACATTCGCGCGTATTTCGCCGACTTTTTCGAAGCTCGAACAAAGTTCTACTAACTTTGACCCCTCGAATCCATGCCGATGGAGATCCATAGCGTTGTCTTCGCCTTGCTCTTCTGATCACATCTTGAGCAGCGCTCCTTCCAGCAGATCAAAGAACGGACCCGTCGCGTCCGACACCAGCTCCTCCACACTGCCGCACTGCACGATGCACCCGTCCTCCATCACCACCACGCGATCGAAATTCATGATCGAGTCCAGACGGTGCGCGATCGAGATCACCGTCGCATCACGGAACTCGCTCTGCACCACTCGCTGCAACGCCTCGTCCGACGCGTAGTCGATCGCCGCCGTCGCCTCATCCAGCACCACCACGCGAGACTGCTTCAGCAGCACGCGAGACAGACACAGTAGCTGCCGCTCGCCCAGACTCACGTTCTCCGCGTTCTCCTGCAGCTGTGCCACCAGCTTGCCTTCCATGCGCGTCACCACGCTCGCCAGA
>JAADVL010000457.1:0-25462 GCA_023334995.1 Pythium sukuiense
CCACCAAAGCGTCTGGACGGCACCAACTACGGCACAACTCTTGAATCGCTCCAATCACACGACTCTTCCCCGTGCCACCTTCGCCTCCAAGAAACATCAGGAGGTATCAGAGAATCAGAAATCTTCCTTCGAAAATTTTAACTGCCCAACTCCATCCCAGATGGCCTTCCCTTTCCCGTGTACCACAGAAATGGTACGATTGATCTCAGTTGCGGAAAGGTTATGTTGCACGTGCACTCCAAACAGACAGACAAACAAACAGACAGACAGACATTCAGGTTTCCGCCCCCTTCATTTTTCTTTGAAAAACGAACATCCAAGAGTGAAGGTCTCCTCACATGATGTGGTCCACACTTCAGCTCTTTCTGATTTGACTCGACCCAGAAATCCTGAGATATCTCTTCTTCTAGGTTCAACTAGGAAATTGTTCCGCAAAACTAGGCGTTTCGTCGAATTGAAACATTTGAATAGCGCGCCAAGCGCGGGTGGTTAACCCCAAGTTAACCACCATTTTCGCCCGTCCACCCCCAGACGGGAAAGCAGGCCAAGAAAGCAGGGGAAACGAAGCGGAGACCGCCGCCAGGGAGACGAGTATTGCGCGACGCTATCGCCCTCTACGCACACACAGATACGCTCTATACGTTCTACACACACGCCACTACGCACCCTTGACGTTTGAGCCATGGGGGACGCCGTGCGCCGCGTGCAGAAGCATCTCCAGGAGCTGTCGCGCGACAATCTCACGAGCGTCGAAGACCGGCACCACTCGAATCTGGGCTGGCTGCAGGTGTCGCTGCAGCAGCTCTGCAAGCAGATCGAAGTGGATGTGCGTGTGGAGCTCACGCGGCCGCCACGCCTGTCGTTTTCCAAGCCGCTCGTGGGGCCGCTGCTGGCGAATGACGAGGACAAGCCGCCAGAGAGAGAGAGGACGAGCCAGACCAGACCAGAGCCGGTGAAGACCAAGGCGACGACGCGACTGGAGTTCGATGCGGTAGCGAATGAGGAGCAGGATCATACAGCGTCACGCGATTCCAGGAAGCAGCGCGAGAAGGAAGAGAAGCAGACGCCTGTGGAGGAGCCGCCGGTGCGGGAAGAGAAGGAGACGAAGAAGAAGAAGACCAAGATGGTGACGAAGACGCGCAAGGTGATGAAGCCGAAGAAGATCGTGACCAAGGTGAAAACGCTGGTGAAGAAGCCCAAGGCGGAGCTGCCCAAGATCGACGTGGGCGCGTTAAAGGTCGTGGATCTCAAGAGCGAGCTCAAGAAGCGAGGGCTCAAGCAGACTGGCGTCAAGGCCGTGCTCGTGAGCAGACTGCAGGAGGCGCTGGATGCGGAGGACGCGGAGGTCGAGGAAGAGGAGGTCGAGGAGGAGGTCGAGATCGTGGAGGAGATCATGGAGGAAGTCGACGAGGAGTATGAGGAAGAAGTCGAGATCACAGAGCAGAGCGACGAGTCAGTCGTACTGGACGCCGCTGATGAGGTCGAGGTAATTGTGGTTGACGATGACGAGGACAGCCCGCAGCCGAAGGCCTCCCACAAGGAAAAACTGCCGAAGACCAAGCACACGCAGAAGGACGTAGCATCAGAACGAGAGGCTGCTCGAATGTCGATGGAGGATGTGGACGTCGCAAAGATGGAGGCTGGTAGTGACACCCTGGATACGGAGAATGCTACCCAGGACACGCAGATCGACTCGGGAAAGGCGGCGTCAGGCAACTCGAGTCCGGAGAAATCGCTGTCCGACATGGTTTCGCCGCCTTCGTCGGACGAGATCGTGCGCGAAAGTGATCTTGGTGGTGACGATCTCATGAGCCCAGAAGCAAAAGCGTTCGCGGCGTCCGTGGTCTCAGCCCAAAAGTCTCCAGCCAAGTCCAAGGCATCGACCGCTGCTGCAGTGGTGGTGAAAGATAATGCTGTGAAGCCACACGCCCAGCAGAAGACCGAAGCAACCGTGCTGACGAAGTCTCTCGCCGCTGCGAAGGCCGACAAACCAGTGGTCGAGACGACAGTGAAGCTGCAGGGTTCGAAGAGTGATTCCAGTGCATCGTCGGATAGCTCTGCTCAAGCGAAGCACCAGAGCGTCACCAGTGAGAGCGCAGTCACTGAGAAGTCAGATTCGACGCTCGCCGTGAAAATGGACGCTGCGAAGAGCGAGAGCGCGGAAAAGATTGTGACTGACGAGTCTTCAGTGCGATCCAAGCCGCAGAGCGCTGCGGCGGCGTTATCTTCCAGTGTCCTCGCGAAAACCATGGCCGCAACCGACCGAGCGCTAAAGGCTGCGGCCGCCGCGGATCAAGCTGCTAAGGCTGCTACGGTCACGCATGCTCCTGGTAGTGCTCCTGGCAGTGCTCCCACTGTGACTCCAGCTCGTGAGATCCTTGCTCGTCTGAAGTCAATGACTCCCGGTGCGTCTTCAGATCGCTCCAGCTCTGTGTCTTCCTACACGGCATCTCGTCGGTACACTGGGAGCACCAACTTCGTGGAGGATTCCCAAGCAGACCAATCGCCACACCCGCATGTGACCTTCGCGACTGACTTCACGTCAAGCTCCACCAGAGCCGCGTCCGCATCGCAACTCGAGATCCAAGCTATCGCCGCCAAGATGAAGACTCCTGACTCGGCATCGGGAGCTCAACCTGCCAGTGAACGAGTTGCGCACAGCGAGCCCCGAGTTAACACAGTGAAGCCACCGGTTGTTGATGAAGCAGAGCGCAAGCGCCAAGAACAGCAAGAAAACATCCAGCGGGAAGCCCAGCGACTGCGAATGGCTGCAAAGCAGTCTGCGCGTAAGCGTTTTGAGGAAGCAAAGAGCACGAACTTGCTTCTGGCCAAGCGCGACCAGATCAGTACTGGCGTCTCTGCCCCGTCGTCGTCAACGACGCAGCGATCGAGCTCGGCCAACTCCTCGACGCCAGTCACGCCAACTGAAACGATCAGTTCGACCCCTTCATCTTCAGCTTCTAGCATGGGCACTTCAGCACTCAGCGGTGAAAAGGCGGAGATGAAGACTGCTGTCAATGATAGTGTGGCTGTCGAAGGGACGAAGTCGTCCGCACCAGCAGCACCAGCGGTGAAGTCTTCCCAAGCTGAGAATGCGAAGCGATCCGCTCCACCAACTGCCGCAGTCCCTGCGAAGAAGGAGCCGGAGTCGACAAAACGGGTTCTCCAGTCTCGAAAACGTTCCAGTATCGCCATTGATACGTCTACGTCCACATTGTATCCATCCAAGAAGCGAGCGAGTATCTCACGAGCAAAGGATGTGGCCGCGGACGTCCCTGTGGCGAAGCGCACAAGCCTCACGAAGGAGAAGCCATCCGAGGTCACTCGAAAGCGAACATCTCGCGACGCTCCTGACGTGGAGGCGACAAAGCGCCGACGATCAAGCGAATCTCGAGATAAGCCAGCTCCAGTGACTACCACGAGCAAGCGGACGAGTATCACTTCCGAAACGAGTACCAAGTCGACGTCAAGAACCATTCCGACAGCTGCAGTCAGTCGTACTACAGCGATGAGCCGGAGAGACTCTGCGTCGTCAACTATCTCATCCAGCTCCAACATCTCCACAAGTGAGAGCCGGTCGAAGCCGTCTGCGATGGCCGGTGGAGCAGTTCGCAAGCCAGCCAACCTCGTGAGCGGACTGCACTCATTCACGTCGCTCTTGGAGAAGGATTCTGCGAACTTGTCGAGTTCTCAGGGAAGTAACACGAGCTCCAGTTCGCGCGCTCCAGCTGTGAGTGCCCTGAAAATGGCGGAGAAGTCGCGGCTACTTGAGCAGAAGAAGAACTTGGAGAAGGCGAAGAGAAAGGAGGCACTGGCGAAGAGGTATGAAGAGCAGCGTAAGGCGGACGAGGAGAAGCGGAAGAAGTACGCACAAATGAAGGAGAAGGCCGAGCGTGACGCTCGATTAAAGCGAGAACAAGATCAAGCCACCGAGAAAAAGCAACGCGACCTCGAATTGGCGAAGAAGCGACAGCAGCGTCTGCAAGAAATGCGTTCAGGGATGGAGAAGAAAAAGGTCCCGGGATCTGAGAAAGACCCCGCACCGGCAGTGGCGAAGGCTGCACCAGTATCGCGAGTGGCAGCCTCGACGTCTTCTACAGCTTCTACATCTTCGGCCACATCAATTCAACCCACCAAGTCAGGGGCTGGAAAGGGAGCGGCCTCGAAGGAGGTGACAACGTACGCCATGTCCGAGCATGAAGAGTCAGAAAGTGAGGCCAGCGATGACGATGCGGACACCAAGCGCAATGACAAGAACATCCCAAAGTGGGCGCAGCGTGAACATCTCGAGCGTACGCTGAAGTCGCAGTTCGGGCCGAATGCCGTCGACCCAACGCCTTCAATCTTCCCTGACTTCGTGGATTCGTGTGACCTGGAAGCGATCTTTGAGCCCACCGACGTGCGTAAGAAGAAGCGTTTCCAGCGAAGAACGAGCAGCGGCAACTGGCTCGCCGACCGACCGACGGCACGTGAGAAGGCGATCTACAAGCGTGACATGGGGTTCCAGCGATAGTGTGGCGAGCCGCAGAGAGGTACTAGTATTTTATTTGGTGACGCGTGTTGTTGTTCCACAGGACGCGGTAACGATGTTTTCAATAAATATGGGACTACCGCAGTCGTCGGACGCTTCGATCGCGTGCGACTTGTGTCTTCCGTCTCGTCATGCGGCTTTCAGGTGAAGCGAGGGGTCGGAGTGTTCAATCGGTGGAGGTGGTGGCGGTGGACGTGAGTGCTTCGGCTCGGGATCGCTCACAGCTTTGATGCGGCGCGATCTGTGCGAGTCGTGATTCTCAGCTGCGTAGCGTGCGAAGAAGCCGGTCTCCTCGCCGATCACGAAGCTTCGCGACCGCAGTCTGTTCGCTTCAGCGGCCGCTGCTGAAGAGATCGAGGATGCAGCACTAGGCGATCCCATGGGCGAATCGACTCCGAAGCGGTTGAGTGGTGAGAAGAGGTTCGTGGGCGTGGAGTTTGCACTGGAGGACATGGTGGGTCGGCCGTCTAACGAGTTGTTGTTGCTTGCAAAGATCTTGTAGTCACCAGAGGAGTAGATCCGCAGCACGTTTTCCTCTTCGGCGAGCACGTTCATCACGAGCCGTGAGAGGTTTTCGAGCGTCTTCTTCACGCGCTTGCAGCTCGACTCGTCGCGCAGCTTGGTGTCGAGAGCGACGATGCATCCAATGGGCGTGAACTGCTTGTGCTTGTGGAAGATCGGCGCGGCTCCGAAGAATCGAAAGACGTCCTGGTTGCCGTGCGGTACTTTCTGGCGATCTCGAGACGCCGTGAAGACGTCTTTGCTCCGCATGGCATGGCCGCAGAGCGAGAGAAAGTTGGGCGACTGCATGGCGCTGGACCGTAAGCCGCGGTGGGCCAGGACCCAGACGTGCGAGTCCTCCATGAGCACGATGGCGCTGCCCTTGCACTCCAGGTAGTCACTCAGCAACGAGCAGACCGAGTGGAGTTTGTGGTTGTGGTACTGACTGATGATGACCTTGTGCACAGTCTCGTGGGGTGACGAGCACGGCGTGAGAGCGGATCCCGGCGAGAGCATCGATGGCATCGATGGGTAGGACGACGAGGACGACGAGGTCTGTGTCGAGTGATTCGTGGCTGTCGTGTTGACCCGAGTGGTGCGGACGACTCGCGTCTCGTACTGGTTGTCGAACGACTGCGCGAGATTTGCGAGATCTTCTCCGAGCGTCGGCTGCTTGGCGTTATGGCGACGAAGGCAATTGATACAGGCGTACGAGATGTCGACACCCGCGAGTGGCACGTCCACGAGGAAGAAGCCAAGGCATCGGCGACAGCACACGTCTCCGCACTATTGACAGCAAAGAGAAACAGCGAGGTCAGTCGCGATGATTAAGAGGGCTGGGAAGACCCAGCGGTAACGTACAGCTCGACAATGGTGACGACGGCGAAGGAACCCGAACTTCTTGACGCAAATGCCGCAGCGCTGCGCGCGGTCGTTGGGCTTCCACGCCGAGATGGGCACGCCTCGCATGATCGGTGTGCGGTTGCTGATCCCATGGAGCGTTCCATTCACGCCTCCTCCAGCCAGCTCAGCGAACGGATACGGCATGCCAGTGTCCATCGCAAATCGGGAGCAACGCGTGTGTGTGGTGACAGAGTTCAAGTCCGAGAGTGTGCAAGACGATCCGTTGCGCTTGTTTCCAAACGGGAACAACCGCGAATGACGCGGAAGAAGAGCCTGCTTTGGCTCAATGCGCGTGTGGCTGAGTGGCCTACGAGCCATCGGGCTTCGCATGGATACTCACCGCAGTTCCTCGCACGTTCCGGCGCGATGCATCGCTGACCGAGGCCGCCAAATCGCACGGTGTTTGCGTGTCTCGATCTCGCAGATCGCCTGCGATAGCGGTGATTAACCCCCTTCAAGCCGCCACATCGTGTCAGTCGGGTCGTCGGGGCATGAGACGGCACATGGTGCAATAGGGAGCGTCTATTTTCGGTGCCACGGCGCATTGGCCAGTGTGCGTGGGGTGGGGTACGTGAGATCTAGCAACATGACTACTGGCAAGCCAACGAGCAGGAGCCCGGGTGAGCTAACGCCTGTGCTGTGCTCAATCCAGCAGATCCCATCGGTGATTGTGGCGCGCTGCGCTCCAGAAGCTCTCCATTTTGCCTTGCAGCTAGTTAGTCAGGACTCTCCACGCCTCCCTCGCATGGTTTTGCGATGGCGGATACTGGACGGAGGGCATGGGGCTGATCGATGATCTCAACGATCGAGAGGGGGTATAAATACCAAAGCCAGAGCGTTGAGAACAGTTCAACGGCACGAAGGAGCTGGGCGTGACAGTGCGAGCAGGAGCATGGACGCGAGAGGCAACGGAACGGGTGACCAAGGCGTATCCACGCTGCTGCTCGTTGACGATGCAGAGTTCGAGCTGCACGCATCCACAGGATCTCTGGCGTTTGAGCAGTGGGGGTCGATCGAAGCGCGTGGAAAGATACGAGTTTCGAGCTTCAGCCTCTCACTGACCAGGCACGCGAATGAGGCGAACGCTGTTTCCAGGAGAAGTGCTATACCACTCGTGATCACAGCCCCGCTGACGTCGCGTTTCCGACTTCGACCCGATGAAGGCTCGTCGTTGATGCCACTTCTCCGTGAAGACACGGACGCTCCGCCACTGCGCTTCTTTGTCGAGTTCATTCCACCTGAAGGCCAAGAGAGCGACTACGCTGGGATGAATTTCCAGGATCACGTCGTTATCCAGACTCGTCTCGCACGGCTCAGTGTGCGCCTTTACGCCATGCGAGATGTCGAGGATGTCTACTGTTGTGGTCCTGAAACCTTCCAGCCCCAGATCCTGCCGAGTGTGAAGGCGCCGTCGTTCAAGCTGTTTGAACAAATCGAAAAAGACGCTGCAGTCGCTGCCACCTGTGCATCCGTGCCACAGCACCGACTCAGTGTGAGCGGCAGCTTCCATCCACAACGGAATCCGGCGCAGAGTCTCGCGCCGCTTCCAGTCATCGCACGACAACCCACGCCTCCTCACTTGGGGCTGTCTCGCCCGTCGTCGAGTGATGGCAGACGCACAGCGAGCCCACGCGTGTTGGAGCCGCTGGAATCGACAACGGTGACACCACGTGTCACCTCCGACGTGACCAGCCTCACCGAGGCTCGTGAAGTGATTCGACGTCTTCGCGCCCGACGGTCATCGCAGCCAAGTGCAACGAAGCCGACAGACTCGTTCGAAGTGCAGGAGGCGACAGGCCCGGAGAGCCGTATCGACGCCAAGGCTAAGGGGGAGCTGGATGAGTTCAACGCGATCGTGAAGGCGGCGAAGCAGAACGTAGCTGGTGAAATGGACAAGGCTAAGGAAGAGCTCGATTTCTACAAGGCCCTCTTACCAAAGCAGCCAGTCGTAGAGGGCCTGTTGGTATTACCTGACCCAGTCGCCCCTCTCACTGAGAAGAATAACGCACAACCGTCTCGAGTAGGTGCTACCCTGCCGAAGAAACCTGCCAGGCTTCCAACGCTGCCATCGTCTGGAGACGATCTGAAGCCAATAGCTGTCAGCACGGCGAACGTTCCATCGACACAACCGACGAGCAGCAATAACAATCAAGAGCTGTCGCCTGTGAAGCGGGTCCAACACAAGCCATCAAAGACGCAGAGCAAGGCAAAACATCCAGAAGCACCCGAGCGAGCGGCGCCTGAGCCTCAGTCTGTGCAGAGGCAGTCGATGAAACCAGCAACAGCAACTCGAAAGCCGTCAATGTTAAAGCCCCAGCCTCAACCTCAAGCGACCGCAGTGGCTCCAATCGTGAAGCCCACTAGGGTGACGAGTGGCTCGCAGGAGTCACAGCCCACCTCCACACCGCCTGTGACGAAGACGAAGGGACAGAAGCCCAAGTCAAAGCAGCCAACCAAAGCACCCACCGTGTCTTCCATAAGTGATGACGCACTGATGGACTTTGACGACGCCGATCCTGAAGTGGACGATGCGCCGTGGCTTCCAGATGACATGCATCGCGATCTAGCCGAAGACGACGAAGACGACTTGATGCTCACAATGAAAGTGCCATCGTAATATACTACTTAGCTGCCACGGTACGTCGAGTATCCGAAAGGGTTGATGAGCAGCGGCACGTGGTAGTGCTGGCCAGTGTGCTTGATAAGGAACGTGATGCTCACGTCCGGGTAGAAGTACTCGGTCACGCCTGTCTGGTCGAAGTAGCTCTTGGTGTCGAAGAACATCTTGTATGTGCCGGGCGCGAACACGAAGCCCTCGGGCACGAGCGGCGTGGCCACGCGGCCGTCATCGTTCGTGAAGCCGTGGTTGACCTTGTGCCACGTGTTCGTCGCGGCATCCAGCGCGTGGAGCTCAATGCGCACGTTGGCAGCCGGCTTGCCGCGCGCCGTGTCGAGGATGTGCGACGTGATCGGGGACTTGTACGACGACGCCATGGGGGAAGAAGACGAAGAAGGAGATGCCTGGAGGTGGTTCTGCACGGCAAGAAGGCGGCGCGACGTTGCCATGGGTGGTGATGACGAAGACGGAGGCGAATGCGCGAGTGGCGGCGTGCGTGTCGAAGAACAGAACGACGACTTGGATCCACAGGCATTCGCATTCACGAAGAGCGCACCTTCTACAAGAGCAACATACCGGTGCCTTACCGGTGACGAGCTCTGGTGACATGGACGGGACGGACTCAGTGTGGGATCTGAGTCTGGGAATGTGGCTCTGATCTGAAGATATGTGTACCCATGTTGATAGCCCTAGCCCCTGTATGTGCAGTTGAGTCAAAAGTTTTGACAGCTTTCGCGAACTGACGAGTGGCTTGGCAGTGCCAAGTTGGCACGACACAACAGCGAGGTTTCATCCCCTTCCCCTTTGAATTTTAGACTTTGCAACCTCGCGACAACTGGGACTTTGGAACAGCGGAACTGTTTCGAAAATCTGAAAGGGGTAGGGAATGGGTGCGATGCTGTTTCTGTCAGCGTCGCATTGTGACTTTCGCACGGAACATTTCCGGCCGGAACCACTCCAGGCAAAACAGCACGTGGCATGAGTATCAATTTTCAGAGGTCAGTCTATCCCTTCCAACGCGCTGCCTGCCAGTCTCATGTGTAAACCGTGACATGGACTTCGCCTCATCGCGCAGGCATTTCTCAGTGACTGCCACCTGCGTGTCTATCCCAGTTTGGCTTGCCTCGGATCGCGTCCTCCTTCCCCACCCACTCACCAAGACCCGTCTGCAGAATCCCGTCGCACCCAAAATCAATCTCTCACTCAATCTCACACTGGATTGTCGTCTGCGTGATTGCGACCGTTATGCGTTTTCACAGGTCTATCACCTCCTATCCATCATGCTTTCTATTCGTTTCCACAGGTCTATCACCTCCTATCCATCATGCTTTCTATTCGTTTCCACAGGCTCCTTTTCCATCCCCTCTCTGCAAGAGCAGGCGCCAGTGTCCCATACTGTAAAGCGCCCAGCGGGGAGAAGCCACCACGTGGTGACCACGCAGACCTGAAGCTACCTCTCGCTCTCTCTCTCCCTCCTCCTGCGTGTGCTTGTGTGAGTATCCGCGTGTCCCCCTGCCTGCCGTGCGTGTGTGTGGCATCGTGGCTGTGGAGACCGTCGCTGTGTGTCGTCGTAAGCTGCGGGTCCATCGTCCCCCGCCATCTCTCTCCATCATCCGTCTTTTTCGCGCGTGCGTGGATCCCTCGCCATTGAGGAGCTCTCTTGTGCGTGTGATCCGTGGACGCGATGATGATGGCGATCAACTACGCGCCTGCTGAAGCGCGTGACGACACAGCGCTGTTAGAAGACGTCATCACGCCGCAGATCCGACAAGTCGCGGGCGAGAATCCGATTCCAGAAGACTCGGTGCTCATGGAGCTTAGCGATGGTTCCGAGTCGGCGTCCGTGTCGTCTGCGAACGTCACGCCCGAGGCGCATTCACAGGCCGCCAAGCAGCTCTGGGCGGCTGAAGGCATCGAGGTTGTCGCGCCGTCGTCGGCGGAGATGGCCGCTGCTGCGGTGGCCATGGCGTCCATGTCTATGGCGGAGAAGGAGCTGTTCGAGGACGAGGAGAAGGTGGTGTTTGAAGGCTTTCTGAGGAAGAGGTACAGCTCGAGTCTGTACATGGGCTCGTGGCGGTACTGCGTTGTCCATGGCAACCGCATGCGCTGGTACATGACGGAGGAGTTGGCGAAGCGAGACTGCGAGATGCGTGGCGAGGTTTTCATCAAGAGCGTCGAGCCATGGAATGGTCACGGATCCATGAACGTGTACGCGCATGCGTTCTCGATCCGCACGAGTGCCAACCGCGTGCTACTGTGTTCGGCACGAAGCAGCGACGAGAAAGAGCAGTGGGTCCAGAGTCTCTCGAGATGCATCGTCGGCGAGCGACAGCGACGCCTGTCAAGACGCATCGTGCGCAACCACCATGACGGGCTCAGTCTCACACACAACCACGGCCACGAGTCAGCCGAGCGTCGACGGATCGTGCCGGAAGACGCCGTGCGAGCCTTGGCGGCGTCAGATCTTGGCATGGCGTCAAACGGCCACCACCTTGTCCAGATTCATGAAAACAGTCCAGTGCACGGTAGCGTGGAGAGCAGACCGTCGTCACCACGTCAACACCAGTCGCAGTCGATCGTCTCCATGGTGTCGGAAGCAGACAGCTTGGCCTCGAGCGTTGGCGGCTCCAGCTCCGAGTGCACGCGATGTGCCGTTCGCTTTGGCACGTTCGTCGGCCGTCGTGTGATCTGTGGCTCATGCCATTTCGCATTCTGTCCGCGCCACTGCAACAAACCCGTCAAGTTGTCAACCACCAGCAATCGCATCGCGACGCGCAAGTGCTGTATGCGCTGTGCACGGCGTCAGGAATTCCTCGTGTACTTGAGCAGCGTGCTTCGGTTCACAAAGACGCTGTTGAAGAACCTCGACGGCGGCAACAAGAGCCTTGTGACGCTGATCCATCGCCCGCGCCCGTCGTCCGATTCTGCTGTTGCAGCGCAAGAAGACGCGTTGTACCTGAAGACAGTCGACAAGCTTCGCAATGCGCCGATGAGTCTCATCAAGACTGTGAAGATCCTGTACCAGACGCGACAGAAGCCACACTTGTTTTGCGTGGCCTGCGAGCGGTTGCCGTACTACGTTGAGAACTGTATCGACCGCGTTGAGAGCCTGTGGTACCAGATCCTGCACCTTTTCCAGTGCTGCGACACCGAATTTGATAGCTTCTCGACCCAATTGTTCTGCTTGATGCGCTACATCGGCGCGATCTGTCGGCGCTCGCCTCGTATCGCGTTGCAGACGATCTGGCATGTGCAGGCATCGATGGAAGACTCGTCGCGCCACCACCCAAACTCGTTGTTGCTGCTGCTCGGATCTCTGTATCCACCTTCATCAGGAAGCAAAGTGTGGACCGAGCTGCTTCTTGCGGAATGCCCAGACCACCAGCGCGCAGCACTCTTGACCAAGCTGACTGAGATCCACGAAGCGTTGTCGCCTATCAAGACACACGAGCCAGAGTCAATCATTGAGCAGTGGCTGAACGCGCAGACTGTTGCCGATTTCCAGGATTGCGCGGTTCAGCTTAGCGAGACGGGCGTGAAGCTCATTGACTTCCAGTCGAGTATCCACTACGACTCACTGCGACTGGAGGGGAGCGCGGAGGAGCGGTCGCTTCTTGAGGAAGTCGTGGCCGATCAAGTACGCTTCGTGCAGTCACTCGCCGCGATCAGTGAGCGGCTGCGTCACGTGCAGCCGGTTGAAGACCGAACGAAGCACCTCGGAAAGGAGCTCGAGCATCTGAACGACAACTTGATCGCGTCGGCCTTGTATCCGTTGTGTGTGGCGTCTGACGACTTGTACAAGGTTCTTCGCGTGCCTCCAAACGAAGGCAAAGTGTTTTCCACTAAGATGCGTGCGCCTACGTTGATTTTTATTGAAGCCGTTCCCGTCGACGCGTCGAGTCTCGTTGATGCTGATCGCCTTCTCCCGTTTGCGTCATTGCGTGGCAACCGCCGCACGTTTGTCGAGTCTGTGTCTCCGATGATTGATGAGACAACGCGGCTTCGCGACTCGATGGACTCGTCGACCGAGTCGTCGAATGAAGCGTCCGACGGTGTGACACCACACCATCGACGCCACGGGTCGCAGTTGAGCATTGCCGACTCCGACTTGGACGCGCTGAGCGTCACACACGACGATGAACTGTCGACACCCACGCGCCAGCAGCATACGAACTCGCTCAGTGGCATGATTGGTCGCCACATGACGTTGCCGATGCACCACGGTAGCCGATCCGAGTCCGTGCACTCGATGCCAAATGGAATCGCAGGCGGCTTCTCGCTTGGCGTGTTGGCGCACCCGACCACTCCCCGAATTCACCACGCACGCATGGACAACATCGTGTACGACAGTAAAGTGTACGGCGAGAGCTGGGAGGAGCGACGCGAGAAGATCCGCAAGGAGTCGCCATTTGGAGATCTGCCTGGATGGGATCTGTTCTCCATCATCGTGAAGACAAACGACGACCTGCGGCAAGAAATGTTTACGATGCAGATGATGACCAAGCTAAAGTCGATTTTCGAGTTTGAACAGCTCAACTTGTGGCTTCGAACGTACCGGATCGTAGCGACAGGCGCGAACATTGGCTTACTCGAGACGATCAACGATGCCTGCTCGCTCGATCATCTGAAGAAGAACTTTCCAGGGGGCAACAACTTGGCTGCGTACTTTCGAGCAACATACGGCGAGCCGCAGAGTCCAAGCTTCGAGATTGCGCGTCGCAACTTCGTTCGCAGTATGGCCGCGTACTCGATCGTCTCGTACGTGCTGCTCGTGAAAGATCGCCACAACGGCAACATCTTGCTCAGCACGGAGGGGCACATCATCCATATCGACTTCGGTTTCATCTTGGGTATCGCGCCTGGCGGGATGTTCAGCATCGAGGATGCTCCTTTCAAGCTGACGGAAGAGATGGTCGAGATTATGGGCGGCATCACCTCGCCAGGCTTTGCTCTCTATCGCCAACTCATGATTGACGGATTCTTGGTGCTGCAAAAGTACCAGTCGGAGATCGCTGCTTTGCTGCAGACCACTGGACAGCACTCTCCGTTCCCGTGCTTCGAAGGCGCGAAGCTCGCGCGTGTGGTGTCGGATCTCCGTGGTCGATTGTGCGTGGGCCTCACGAAGCGTCAGATCGAGAAACGTGTCGACCACATGATTAAGAAGAGCTACAACGCGTGGGGAACGCGGCAGTACGACTCGTTCCAGCTGAGAAGCAACAACATCCAGCCGTAGAGTTGAGAAAATTGTGGTTAGTGCATCGAACCTATCCACCCGTAACATAGCAATCAAAAACAAAACGTGAACGAGAACACTCACCCTTCTTCTTAAGCCCGGTTTCTGTATCCGCCCGACTCACCGCTTGGCGTGGACCCGTGCGATGAGAGACTATGAGACGAATAGCGATTAGTACTGCAACACGTCAACCCCCAACAGATCTCACCTTCAGTGTCTGCCGAAGCTGCTCATTCTCTTCGTTCAGCATAACATTCTTGGTGAGCAGTTCCGCACATCGCTGCTCGACTTGCTCCATTGCTTGCATCCATTCAGCTTGGTTGGCTGCAAGCTTTTGTTCCAGCAGCTTCTTTTCGTCAACGAGCACCTGGACTCGCTCACCAACGTTCACGCTGGAAGCAACTTTGTCCCGACTGATTGGAGGGGGAGCCACTGGAGTGCGTAACCTGACAGCTCTATCGTTGTGATCTTGTTGCTGTTGAAGTGACAGCCTGCGGACCTCCTCCAGCTGAGAGAGAATCAAATTCTGCATCTGCCTCGTCGCTTCAAGGCTCGCATTGTCCGGCTGGCGTGATTTTTCGACGTGAGCTTTCAGGTCCCGCACTTCCTGGTTCAACTTCTCCACGGCCACTTGCAGCTGATCCCTCTCGGCCGAAACATCGCCGACACGCTCCAATTCTTCAAGACATTTCAGCTCCGCAGCTCGAAGACGCTCTCGCACGTCAGTCAACTCAGCTGCAATCGCTCCATCACTCTCACCCTCGAGCATGTCCAGCGTCGCTTCCGCTGCTGTACGAGAGCCTTTCTGTGACGCGTTGAGCTGCTTCTTCAACCGATTCAGCTGCTGCTGCAGTATCGTGACTTGCGTACGAAGATCTCGCTCTCGCCGTTGATACGACTGCAGTAACTCACTCATTCCGCTGTGTGAATCTGGTTTTGACGTGAAAAACGACAGCTTGAGTCGGAATTCTTCGACTTGAGATTGGCTTTCGTGGTAGAGTCGCTCGTTCGCGACGATCAAATCTTCGTTCTCCTGCGCCTTGGCCATCCATGCTGCATGGAGTTCATCTTTCGCTTTGTTGGTTTTCTGAAGCTCAGCCTCCACGCGCTCGAGTTGTTGCAGCAAGAGTGTCTTTTCGTTCGCCAACACACTCGCATCAGTCGTCGCTCTTGCTAAAGCACGCTCAGTCTCACTCTCGCGGTCCCTCGTGAGCCCTTCCGACTTTTTCTCGAATTCTAACTGCACTTTACGCGTACTGAGCTCCAGCTTCTCGACTTCGATCTCTTTCCGAGCAACCTCCTTCCTCGTATTTTCGACTTGCTGCTCCAACTCGGCAATGCGAGACTTGAGTTGCTCGTTTTCAGCCTGGCATCGTGATGCAAACAGCTCTTTGTCTTGGTTCTGCTTTTGCAGCATACGGCTGCGCACCTCGAATTGCTCCATGTCTGCGATGTTCTTCTTCTTCTGATTGACGAGGACAATCAATTCGAGACTGAGTTGCTGATTCTTCTTTCTTTCTTGAGCTGCAACTTGCTCGAGTTCTTGGCTGTGCTTCTGCAGCAGAGCGAGCTCCTCGCCGAGCACTCGCTTTTCTTGGATGATCTCGTTCATCTTGTGCCACAAATCTTGGATCTGGGCTGCCTTCTTCAAGTCGTCTTGCTGGATCTGTACGACCATTTCTTCCGCCTGGATCAGCTTGGTCTCGAGCTCGAATTTCTCATTGTCGAGATCTTGCAGTTGTGCATTCTTCTCCATCTGGAAGTCGACGAAAGCCTTGCTCAGCGTCAGTTTCTCTTGTTCACAGGTGAGCAACTCCTTCCGGATTTCAATTTCGTTGTCGAAGAGCTGCTGGTACTTGGACTTGAGTTCGTTCATCACGCCCACGAGCTTGTCTTTGTCTTCCTTCAGTAACTTCTTCTCCAATACCTCCTGTGCAACTCGGCCTTCTAGATCATGGATCTTGGCGACGTACCCTCGATCGTCTCCTGGCAAAGCCGTCTGTGGGCTCAACAAGTGAGAATTGACGGCCTTGGCCTGCTTCACTGACGATAAATGGGCAAAATACTTCTGAAGGAGACCCCTGATGACATCGTTGTTCACGATTGGGTAGTTCTTGATTGACTGTATGCGCTTTCCAAGTTGCAGAGTTGCGCGGGATCCATTCAGGTCACCAGGCGCGAGGAATAACATCGTGAAGGTGAGACAATTGCCACCCAGCGTGTCCTGCAGCAATTGCGTTAGATGGGATTCCTCAAATGGCGTCTGGCGTGATGGCACGATCGTATCACTGCTTTCTGACAATGCTGTGACGCAGTCTGAAAGCGCGTACAGCGACTTGTTGAGTAGCGGCCCCTCCGCTAAACGAACGACGCCACCCGACTACAATGGACTAACGTTAAAGGCAATTGTGCACCCGGACTACAAGCAAGGGAAGCCACGTAACGTACGTTCGCAAGGCGATCGGTCGGCGGCAAGTCCACGATGTCGAGAGTCGAGATCAGCTGCTGGCTTTCTGTGTCCTGGAACGCGAACGTTTGCTGGATCTGAATCTGCTCGCTCAAGCCAAAGACGTCAGTGCATCGCTTCTCATCCTCATCTCATCTTGTGGACTGTACCTGGACGATCGCGCTGCTGAATTCCGATGCGTTTCCGTACAAGCCATTGTCTCTACGTCGTGCCTGTCTAGCACCCTCTAGCAGCGACCGGAAAGCAGACACGTTAGGGATTGCCGGGGACATCGTGACGCCGTCGAGTCGCTTGAAGCTTGTACTCCCGTCAACGACTGCAGACAGCCCGAGCGCCCGCCTCTCCCCTGTCGATGGGCTTGCTAGTAAATCCTAGGGAATAGACCCAACGTCACCACCGTCGCCAACGCCACACTCACAAAGCGAGAAACGCAAACGCACCAGGATCGTTTCTTCGTACAACTCGACCATCGCCACGCGAATCGAGAAGCTGAAGCGAGGCATCGCTCCGTTTGTTCCAGAAGCCTTCATCTTCGCTGCCTTCTCTTCCAAAGCGGCCACCAGCGACTGGAATACAGCCACGATGAGGCTCTGCTGGTCCATTTTGCGGAAGAGAAGGTCGCTTTTGTTGGAACGCGACGCGCCGACGGCAAGGATCGCCGTGTTAACGCCCTCAACACTCGCCTTGACGATGGGTTGCAGCGACCTCTCAATGATATCGAACTCAGTGACAGGAGGTTGGTGGTAGGCGTGGTCCACGCGCAGAGCAGTCATCTGGAAGTCCCATACAAGCCAAGGTTACCACGTCAAAATCGAGCTCCAGGGCGCGTATGGGAGCTACTTTACGTACATCGGAGTTATTGACGAGCTCCACGGTGGTCCCATCGCGGACGCGTAGCGTAGAGGCGTCTGAAGCCGTCGCGCGTGCGCCGTAGGACGGCGGTGGCGCGGAAGACGTAGGGGAAATGTATGCGTGGACCTAGTTGAAGATGGCGTTAGTCGGCCATTTCTCAGCTCACAGACACACGACGGACGTGGGATCTTCACAGAATCACAGATGCACGCCCAGCGTGTGATATTGAAAGTGCATGGGGCTTACCTGTATGGGAACACCATTGCGCAGCGCGCGATCGTCCGCGGCGTCGCCCATTTTCGCGAGGTGCTTCGTCCGAATGCAAAGCGTTACCACTTCAATGTTTCTCATAGAGAGCGGTCTTCTAATTAGATGAGAAGGCTTCTATTTTAGTACCGGCGTCATTATGTTGCCCGTATGGAAAGTGTAGCCATGTATGTGATGAGGCAGTTGGGTTGGATGAGGTTGGGACGAGGGCGAGGAATTTAGCCCGCTTCACGAGCTATGCGCGCACATTTGAAGACTAGAGCTTCCCTTGAAGCAACACTGGGGGACTATGGGCAAGAATCACTGGAACTACTCTACTCCTACGCGTCTGTATGTGCTGTTCGCCACCTATCTGGCTGGCTGTGCACTCGCGGTGGAGAAGCTCAACGCCGCATCCGTGTTGAACACCACGGCAAAGATCCACGTCGGCCCGAGTATTGCCGCTGTCATGGCGATGATCATCGGCTTCTTCGTGTGCTTCTTGGGGTTCAAGCTACTTCGGCCCGTGGTGTTCGTGTCCGGCTTCATTGTTGGCGGTCTCATCGTCGCCTTGGTGATCGAGTACGCGTTTGCCACAGCGCCGTGGATGGCAACTGCATCGTGGATCGGCTTCCTCGCCGCAGGATTGATCACAGGGTCGATGACGGTGATGCTTTACAACGTCGGGCTCTTCCTCGTCGGTGCGCTCGCGGGCATCCTGCTCGCCTTCACACTCAACACATCCGTCGCCTACCGCGTCTTCTCAAGCCAACCAGACGTGATCTTGGTGATTCTGGTTGTTGTGCTGGGGTTGCTGTTTGGTATCCTCGCGTGGAAGTTGGAGAAGCCAGTGGTCGTGGTGGCGACCAGCTTCATCGGCGCGACTGCCATCGTCTGGGGCGTTGGCTACTTCGCTGGTAAGTATCCCAGCGGTGCCAATCTCAAGCGATTTAGATTCAAGGATGCGACAGGCGCGTGGATCTACAGCATTCCATCGGCGTGGTGGGGCTATCTGGCCGCTAATGTGTTGCTGTTCGCGCTCGGAATCTTCGTGCAGTACCGCAAAACCTGGCCCGGCTCATGGACTTCGTCCCGCCCCGTGGAATCGTATCACCCAGTCGTATCTCCACAGCGCTCGTATGGAGCACGCACAGTGCGAGGAAACCTTGGGTGAGGATCCCATTCTGTGACTCACAGAATGCTCGGCTCTCACAGTCTGTGAGAGCCGAGCTGAGAAGAAGCGAGAGCGAGAGCGAGAGCGAGTGAGACGTGGGTGGGCATTGAATCTTCAGCACTGCACGTAGTGGGAGACAAGGTAAGGAATACACCACATGCGTCACATGGTTAGTCAGCATTTCGTCGTTAATGCAGTACATTTTGTCCTAGTTTATCTGAAATGCATTGAGTTTGCTGCATTTGACTCAGTGGGTTCTGTGCTGAACACGACAAAGTTGGTAATCCGATCTGTTAAGAACCCAATGATAAATAATCTGAGTAGTGTGTGATAGCATTTGGTCAGGTTAAGAACCTCACACTTGCTCATCAATCACCTTCGTATCGATTTATAGGGATGAGAGGGGTGTCCCGCCTGTCCGCATTACACAGCAGTGCTACGGAAATGCGCAACGATGGTGCGTGGCGCCTGCAGAGACCAGCCATCGAATGAGCGAATCTTGAAGCGAGTTGCCACTCTCCGCGAGGGATCAGCCAGCCAACCTCTCTAGTTTCACTCGTGGCTCTCGCCTCCGCCAGGGCCACCGGCATCGTCCTCACTCCGGAATCTCCAGTCCCCCACGCACACCCCTCCAGCACCATGGTCCGCGCGTTCACCGCCCCCATTCTCACCGCGCTCGCCTTTGTCAGCAGCGCATCGGCCCAGTACCAGCAGTGGCAGCAGGGCCCCGCCCAGCACCAGCAGACTGGCGGCGCGCCGGCGAGCTGGTTCATCGCCGCTGAGGCTCCGAGCTACAACAACAAGGTCGTCTCAGACCTCCTGAGCAATGTGAACAAGGTGCGCAAGAGCGGCGAGGCGTACGCCACGTTCGACTGGGACAACACGTGCATGTACGGCGACATCTCGTACACGTCCGTGTCGTACCAGGTCGAGAACCTCATCTACCGCATCCCGCCGGCCCAGTTCGAAGAGGTCTTTGCGCTTGGCTACACGGACAAGGTCACGGACAAGTGTCTGCCACAGGGTGTCAACTCGGTGCTCGGCCAGGATATCAACGGCAAGAACGTGACGCTCAAGGCAGCGCTCGCGTCCACGAGCAAGGACTACAAGGTGCTGTACGAGACGTACGTCGCGCCCGCGAATGGCACGGCACCCGCGCTCGACGTCGTCAAGGCCACGGACACGTACAAGAACTTCCGCGCCAAGTTGTCGTTCCTGACGTTTGGCCTTGAGGCCATGAACGGCGGCGACGACCGCAACGACTGCTCGCAGAAGATCGCCATGACCGTGTTCCCGCAGCTTCTCGTGGGCATGACGGACGCGGAGATCCGCAGCTTCATCCGTGCCAGTCTGCGCTTCAACCTGGCTGCCAAGCTCGAGTCGCCAGCGTACAAGTCGACGGGCGAGCTCGCAGTTGCTGGCTCGTACTCGACCGGTCTGCGTGTGTTCAACGGCCAGGAGACCACGATGCGTGCGCTGCGCCAGCAGGGCGTGGACGTGTTCATCATCAGTGCGTCGCCTCAGGTCTTCGTCGAGGAGGTCGGTGTCTTCCTCGGCTTGACGTTCCTCGTGCCAAAGGAGAAGGTGTACGCCGTGCGCTTCACGTTCAAGGACAACAAGTTCACGGGCAAGCTCATCGACAACTACCCGATCACGTGGGGTCCTGGTAAGGCTGAGATCGTCAAGAAATTCCTCAAGCCGATGTACAAGGACAAGGCTCCGATCTACGGCTCGGGCGACTCGAGCGGGGACTGCGACTTCCTCGACACGGTCCGTGACGGTATCGTCCACGTCAACAACCGCCTCAAGACGGACTGCATTGAGCAGTTCTACGAGAAGGCGTGCCAGTACTACGGCGGCAAGAAGGACTCGCGCGGCAACCAGTACCTGCTGCAGGGCCAGGACAAGGGCTTTGGCTCGTGGATCCCGACAGGCTACACGACCAAGGACGGCGTCAAGTACACGGCCGGCACGGTCACGTACGCCAACTGCTCGAGCTACAACTTCCAGCAGTAGATACCAAACAATCCGTCGGATACAGTCGGCCACTACAATCCTCTCGATTGTCCAATGAATTCACATCTCGTGACCTACACACAGCTTTTTATCTGTGACTGTAGCCACGTCAGCTGGGGTTCAACAGCTGACTGAGTTGCCCGTCACGTCCGTGAGATCCCTCCTCTGCCTGCGTAAAGATGCATGGGCAGATGGGCTTGGATATGATACGATGGGATCAGTTCACTAACCATCGGGACTCATACTGCCCACACAATGAGCTCAACAACACACCGGCTGAAGCACTGTCCGCTACACAGTAAGACGAAGTGGATGGGAGGCACGGGCCCCTTCAGGTTCAGCCAGAAATGCACGGGGCTGGTTTGCTACGGAGCCGTCCTAGTCTTCATTCCACTCCGTCGGCTCCAAGTCGATCACTCACTCAGCCAGTAAATCATGTTCACGAAGCCTTTCACGCTGGCTGTGGCCGCTGCAATTGCCGTGCTTTCAAGCTCGACCGTCAGAGGCACGCCGATACCGATGGGTGCGTGGCCAACGAGCACGGGCAGCGTCCAGTCCGCGAAACCAATCGTCGTTGCAGCCGGAGCCGTCTTCGATGGCAAGATGCAGACGTACGACCGGTCTGATATCGTGTGTAAGGGTGGGAATGCGAGCACTGCCGAGACTGTTGTGTTCCTCGTCGAGCCAGGAGCCACACTCAAGAACGTGATCATCGGCAAGAACCAAATGGACGGCGTCTACTGCGAGAAGAGCGACTGCACCATTGAGAATGTGTGGTGGGACGACGTGTGCGAAGACGCGTTGACTATCAAGGGTGGCTCCGTCTCCAGTGTCTCGCGAGTGATCGGTGGTGGTGCGCGGTTTGCAGACGACATGGTGATCCAGCACGAGGGTGCGGGCTCGGTCTCCATTGACGGCTTCTACGGCGATGATGTCGGCAAGCTGTATCGCTCCTGTGGCACGTGCGGCGCTATCCAGCGCTCCGTCTCCGTCTCGAACGTCTACGTCGTGAGCCCACAAATCGCCCTCGTGACTGTGAACTCAAACTTCGGTGATGTCGCCACGCTACGTAACATCTCGATCAAATCCTCCAAGGCCGATATCGTGGTTTGCGGCAAGACGGTCGGCACGAACGGAGCGGAACCCAAGTATGTTGGTGATGATGTGGATGGCAAAGTGTGCCAGTTCAGCACCGGAGACGTGATGGTAAACAGTGTGCCCCTTGCCGGTGCGGCTGCCCCTACTACGCGTGAGGCCTCTGGCTCGGAAACAGCGAACGAAGCAGCAGTACCTGCGACTGTCGGGCCTACCGCGGAGCTGGGCCAAGTAAAACCACCAGCGCCGTGGCCAGCGAGTGCCGGCGAGGCAGCGGCTCTCATGTTAATCAGTGCCATGGCTCAGCCCCAAGGCGCGCCTCGCGCGTCGTTTGGGTTTACCCAGCCACAGGCAAACCCCAACGGAGCCACCCCTGCGGCCGACCCTGCGCCCGCCGCCAGTGACAGCGTGGACAACTCGTTTGGATTTGGCAACATCGGCACAGCGCGAGGCAGGTGAGAAAGGCGCCCAAATGGAGCCATCTAAGTGGTTACGGTATTAGTGTGTGTACGTTATTTCAAATACCCGCTATTTCCAGGGTCTCATCTTACGCCTTCCATCCTCTGAAAATGACACAGACCCACGCGAGTCGCCGCGTGTATGCAACGCTAATCACGTCCGATAGCTACAGCATGGGCGTGGAGGCGTTAGCCTATAGTCTCGTGAAGGTCCATGCGCAGTATCCACTGCTCGTGCTGCATACTCCGCAAGTCTC
The DNA here is from genome assembly GCA_023334995.1 of Pythium sukuiense. NCBI lineage: Eukaryota > Oomycota > Peronosporomycetes > Pythiales > Pythiaceae > Pythium > Pythium sukuiense. The sequence continues at coordinate 22,351 of JAADVL010000457.1, forward strand.
AGCCGCCTGCGTTGCAAAACTCGAGAGGTTTTGTCAGCCTCTTTCCTCGCGCCTCCCCATTACGCTGCGTTGCGTACCGGATATCGGCATCCCACAGCTCACAGAGGTCGAGAAAGTACACGTGCCTGGCTGGATCAACTCTGGCTACTCGAAGCTCCACATCTTCGCACTGGAAGAGTTCGAGAAGATCGTGTACATCGACGCCGACGCCATCGTCTTGCAGAACGTCGACGAGGTTTATGGTCGCTTTTCATTCTTTGTATCACTTCCGATTCACCTCACGCCATGCCCAATGGATGTAGTTATTTGATCGTGATACGAAGTTCGCGGCAGCCCCTGACGTGTTTCCTCCGGACCGCTTCAACGCCGGCGTGCTAGTGATCCAGCCGAGTCGTGAGCTCTTCGAGAAACTTCTCGCCCATGCGAACACGCTCAAGTCCTACGACGGTGGTAAGTTCTTCATAGTATCGCTTATGATAGATGTGAGACTGACGCGTATGTAATGCAGGCGACACGGGCTTCTTGAACATGTTCTTCCCCGATTGGTTCAGTTGGGATGCCGCATCACGGCTTCCGTTCGGATACAATGCCCAGCGTACGATGTACTGGCTAGTGAACGACAAGAACCCGGGATACTGGAACGCGATCCAGCCCCTGAAGATTCTCCACTTCTCATCCAACCCCAAGCCATGGGAGGACGCCAAGCGCAAGGGCGACCTTGAGATGGTCTGGTGGCAATTGTACACCGAGGCTAGATGCTCCGGGTTCGTGTTTGGCTAGCTTAGCCTCGCCTCATCAAATATGCGACTTGTGCAAATTAGTTTATAGTTTTGGCCAATCAAAGGGCGCTATTTGATGTGTGGTGACTCTGCAGGCATTTCGAGGAGCTCCGAGTAGAAAATCCAGCACTCGAAAATGGTGCTCACGATGCGTTTGCTGCGCGTCCACCGCGCTGTTGGGACACCACGCATGGTGGCCATCAGCCAATTGAGACTCAGCTCTTCTGCTGCAGGCCCTCTCACCTCGAAGTTTGATGCGCCGCCGCAGCAACTCGGCGGATCTGCTCAGCCGTATCGTGTTGTCTTCGGCGCCAAGGCCGCCGCCGACCACGTTGGCGCTATCGCGCGTGGCAGCGGCATCCGCAAGATGCTGGTGGTTCGTGATCGTGACGCTGGCGCTGCGAGCCGTACACAGTACATGGAGTTCCTGCTCATGCAGGCGGGCATCCCGTGCTTCCAGTACACGCTCAAGCGCGACTGCGCAACGCTCGAGGACATCGACGACGGCGTCGCGACGGCGCAGCGAGTCGGAGCCAACGGCGTGCTCGCATTCGGAGGAGGCGGTACGATGGACATGGCGCGAGCGATCGCGCTCATGCTCACGAATGGAGAGTCGGCGGAAGCGTACGTGCAGGTGCGTCTTATGGATTTGATGGATTCATGTGAGCTGTGCTGACTGGATGCGATACTGTCCTTAGGGCAAGATGGGCGACGATCTAGAGCCTCCAGCGCCACTGATTATCGTCCCAACTGCCAGCGGCTCAGGTGCCGAGGTGTCTACCCAGGCACTCGTGCTGGACGAAGACGGAGAAGTCAAGCAGTCGTTTTCCACGTCTCCGATCATCGCTGAGGCGGTAGTTATCGACCCGATGCTGGCACTCACTGTGCCCATGCACCAGTCAATTCAGGGCGCGCTCACAGCACTGGGCCAGTGTATCGAGTCGTATCTTCTCGGCTGTGGTGACTCCGATGGAGAGAAGCTCGCGCTTCAGGGCATCGATCTCATCGCATCGGCTTTGGCTCAGCCCTTGGTCGAAGGCAAGGTCAATCTCAAGGACGTAGCGTTCCGTGAGCCTCTTGCTCTGGGGAGCTTGGCCAGTGGACTGGCTGCCAATGCATCGGGATACGGTGCGGCCCACTCTATCGCGGTGGCGATGGGCGGTGTCTCGGACCTCCCGCACGCCCAGATCGCTTCGGGCTTCGTGCCTTTCGTTTTCGACCGGTATGCGTCGCTGGCTGTAGAGAACGAAGGCGATGAGTTCTTCGACGAACTGCGGGAGAAGCTGGAGCGTGTGAGCGATCGCCTGACGACGGCCAGTGGATTCCAAGGCCAGTCCGTGGCTGCCTGGCTGCGGTATGTCGCCCAGCGCTTCGCTCTGCCGGACACTTCGGCTCTGGAGCTCGACGAGTCTCTGATCAATGGACTTGTGGACCGCACCACACAGCGCCTGGATGAGACCATGGCTAGCCGGGATGAAGACTCGATCCTGGAGAAGGACGACATCCGCGCGATTGTGGAGAGCGCTGTTGTCGTGGCTGCGACGCCTGTGAAGAAGAGCTCAGATTGATACTACGTAGTATTGGAACCGTGAGATCAGTAGTTGTGTGTGATGGAAGCCGTCGAGATGATCGATCATAAGTCTGATTGATGGAGATTCAAAATGATGTTGCACAATTATAACTGGCACTCATAGTAACAAAGCGTGGCTGGTGTCTACGCCACGAGGACTGCTCGCAAACGCTTAAGCAGTGTGGTTGCCGTTAAGGTAGCTGAAGTCGAACTCCTCGTCGTCGTAGCTGCGAGCCTCTGGCGCCGTGAAGTGCACGCTGCTGGTCGTGTACTGGCACAGCGTACCCGACGGACCGTTGCCCACCATCTTGGGCTCGCCGCCGTTCGTCGCAGACGACCACTGGCACACCTTGACCTTGTTGCCCTTGCTCGACTTGACGTACACGTTGGTGAACTTGGCCGTGTCCTTGTTGTTCTGGTTCACGGTCACCAAGCTGTTGGTCGGGTTCAACGCGTACACGTTGTTGAGCACCACGTTGCGCTGCAGCGAGCCGCACGTGCCGCACGAGCGGTACAGCTTGCCGAAGTCCTGCGCGTAGAAGCCGTCGATGGAGACCAAGCCCAGACCGTTGTGCTGGATCACCTTGTCCTCGGCGTAGCGCGCGCCGCCGCCGATCACCTTGGTGACACTCTTGGCCGAGCCGCCCTTGACCGACAGCGCGTCCTCGCACACATCGTCCCACCACACGTTCTCGATGGTGCAGTCGCTCTGGTCGCAGTGGACGCCCTCCATTTGGTTCTTGCCGATGATCACGTTCTTGAG
>JAADVL010000458.1:0-25444 GCA_023334995.1 Pythium sukuiense
CTGAGCCTGAGCCTGAGCCTGAGCCTGAGCCTGAGCCTGAGCCTGGGGTTCTCGTCACATCAGTCAGTTCACGACCAGCCAAATGGCGAACCCAACCCCCGAGGTGCTGCTGTATGCTGGAGCCGTGGCTCGTGCGCGCTCGGCCGCGTCTACTGGTTGGGATCGACACTTTATCGCAGACAACGCCGCTGGTCGAAGATCTGTGGATCCGATGGAACCTGCCAGACGACGGGTCGTTCGCCATCGAAGACGTTGAGACATTGGAGCTTCTGGAGCTGCTGGCTCGCGTGGACAACCCCGCTGCTTGGAAGATGCTGTTGGAGATCACACGACAGAGCGTGTATTTCAACCAAGTCATGGACGCCTCGACTGTGACGGACCCTATCGGAACGCTCTTCCCACGCTTGAGATCCTCAGTCTGGATTCGGCGACCCGTCAGTCGACTCTCCAGCAAGTGATGCGGTGGCTCCTGTTCGCAATCGAACCAAGAGAGCACTCGCCCATGTATTACGCTGTTCGCCAGATGCTCCTGCAGGCGTGGACGGACCGCCACCACCAAGGACGCTCTGCTCCGTTCTCGCGACCAGTCCACGACCGGATCAAGCTCAAATTTGTCGTAGACGTATCTGAACTGGAAGCTACGGATGCGACGCGCCTACTAGAGATGGTCCTGGAAGTGGCATCGCTAACGAAGTCCCCAGATCGACTGGAGCTCAGTTCGTCATGGCTGCACACATCAGGCGCTCGCATCACTATGATGAGCGAAACCTTCATCTTGGACTGTGTGGATATCACTCTGAAAAACGGTGTCACGTCAGAGCCAATGCTGGAACTCGTGCGACGTCTCCATGAAAACTCGAGTGTCCGCGTCACGATGATGGACTTGCAGTCGGCGACGCAGTTGCTTGCACCGCTGAGCGCGGTCTCGTTTCATCAGAGTGTGTTCATCAAGGAGACGAATGACAAGCCACCGATGCAATTTTACCTCAACTCGAGTCTCGGAATGTGGCAGTTCGGCGCAGCCTGCTCTGCGATCCAAGGCAGCTCACACACGCACACACTCCACATAGATTTTGCAAGTGACGAGAATCGAGACCACCGATACTTCTTGGCGTGGATCGCATACTCAATTTTTAGTGCCGAGGCCACGTCCGCGGTCAAAACCGTGCATTTGGATGTTCAAGGTCAAACGCTGGAGCATGCGCAGGTGTTTGAACGAGTCCTCGAAGCCCTCGATCCGTTGTTTTACGTCTCGCAGTGCCTGGACGGCGTTTTCGATGTGTCTTCAGCTGAGCTGGCTGCTCGAGCCCCTGCAGTGGTGGATGTTGCTCCGCTCACATCGCTGCTCGTGGGAACAGATCAATTCGAGATGGTTACCACCGACCGCGTCCAGAGCCTACGCGTTGTTCAAGATGTGCTAGACAAGAAGCACGTCCAGGTGCTGTATCCGGGTGCTGGTATCTGCTGGGTTCATCGGTCGCAGATCCTGCACCGTGGTGAGATGTCGGCGCCGACGCCACTTCCCAATGTCATCGACACGCTTCATGTTCTCGTTAGCCAAGCCACGGACCTTACAGCTCTCCTCCGCATCCTCAACACCGCTGGCCAGAATCTCAGCTACCTCGTGCTATCTGGAGACGAAGACGTTTTCTTCGACCATGAGTTCTTCTCGCGTCTATTTGCAGCTTGTCCACGGCTCAGTCGTTTGGATCTTGTGGCAGCTGATGTCATCAACTTCGACTGGATAAAGGCCAGTGGCTCTGGCCTCCGCACATTCTCTGCGACTAATGTGAAGGCAGACGAGTTATGGGACGCCACGGTCTATCGGCGCTGGCTCGGGCCGGATTGGGAGACTTGGTCGATCTACACATTCAGCTTCCGGCCGCCAAGTTGAAGGTGTTAATGGGGGATTTGGAGCACGAGCTGGATCGCAACAACACCCTCGAACGCGTGGTTCTCTCCGTCGACGGCGATGAGTCGGGCCTCGCGCTCGTGAAAACACTGACAGAGCGTTTGAGCAAACGCAGTGGGATGACGCTTGAAGGCCAAAGAGCCCCGCTATCATCCAGGAGCAAACTAGCGTTCCTCAGTGTTACAGCCAGCGCTGGGCGTACGATCCCAGCAGCACTCTGTTCCTTCGATGCGATGGTCATCCGTGTGATCTTTGGATTTGCAGCCGTACGGAAGGAGCGGGTTTGTGGGTTTGTACGTTCCGTACTGGAAGGCTACACCGATGACGAGGAAGACAACTAAAGCGGCGAAGAGAGTGACGAGGACTACAGTAGTAAACGTGCGAGTCGGTTAATTCGAACTCTTTGTTATGTAGAATGTGATTTCGACCGAAAGCATACGCACTGCAGCAACCTCATTGGCTTCCTGGATCTATAAGTAAAGAGACGATTTACTGAGTCTTCGCGACTCTAACGGCTGATCGTCGGGATGAATCCACACACTCGCTGCTTGCGCGAGGCGGCAAATCGGAAGACCGTCGAGAGAACAACCGAGTCAAGTTGTAGCGGCTCGCGTTTCAGCATCTCCGGATCTTCTTCTCGACTCGTTTGGCGAGGTTGCCATGCTGATGTAACACTGATCAATGCTAGCTTGCTCTTCAGAGGCAGTGGACCTGCTGGACCATCGACCACGCTTCCATTGAGCGCCTCGAGGCGCTGAGCGATTGCCGTCAGAACTCGTGCGTCTGGCGCTTCAGTCTCCACAGATAACAGTAGGCGCTCGATAGACAGGTTGGCTTCAAGCATGCGCACGGCATCGTCGATGAGCTTCTCGAGCTTATCAGCGGTAGCTTGAATGTGGACTTGGATGATTGCCGTGCTCCAGGAACCCAGCGTGGCGAGGGATCCTTTTTAGCCTCCTCGCTGGCGCGAGTCAACGCTGGTGAGAGACAGCGACGTGAGCCGTGTGCCGACAGTCTCCAGCCAGTTGAAGCTGGTCACATCGACGAGATCGAGAGTCAAGCGACGAAGCTCTGGACACGCAGAGAAGATTCCAGCGAAAACAGCGTCTTCCAGGCACACGCCGTTGTCTCCAAGGATGGTGAGGTGGTGTATTTTTGCTCCGATCGGCTTGAGCATGCGCGTGAGCTCCGAGAGAGCCGTGGTGTCTCGGATGGAGAGGGACAAGCTTTTAAGTCTCCGCACAGTCTTACGATGCTCAATGATCTCGGAACGATGGACAAAGCACACGCCAGCTCCTGGGTAAACCACCTCAATGTGCCCATTGTCGGGAGAATGCTGCACAACGCGGAGTGTTTCGGCACGGCTCTCGGACTTGAGCTCAGCGTCCTCGTTGGCGACAAAGAGCGTTGCACGAGGTGTAACGTCCACGACAGAAGGAACACGCGCAGCCTTCTCTTCGGACGCTCCACAAGCTCGTTCGATGCCACGTACGCGAGTGGGTCACGCGCCTTGAGCACTTCTCTGAAGCGATGAACGTCTTTGCGGCGCAGATTGTCCACGAAGAGGTCGACATGGTCCAGTGAATGAGTTGCGTCGGCGCTGAAGATTGCGTAGGCGATCCACTGCGAGTAGCGAGAATGGTCGTCCACGAGTCCTTCCGGTCGCTCTGGTAGATTGAAACTGACGCTTCGGATAGTTGAACTGTTGATGATGGCTGAGCACACCGCGGTGAACTCGCTAAAGCGTGCGTTATCGTCAAGTTCGATTCGTGTCGGCGTGAGGCTGTCGACGTCGCTGAGCAGCGTATTGCAGAAGAACTCCCTGGCGACGAGCGGTATTGCCGACGTCTCAAGCGCGCCCAGATCAATGCCCGCGACACGAGTACCGTATGTCTTCCAAAGGCCTTGGATAAAGTGGAGCATGGCGTTCGTGGCCTTGACCGAGGCCAAGACAGAGCTCAGGGTGAACACTGGGCTGGACGCCGCGTAGCGCTGCTCGAACGGACGCCGCCAAGCCTCGTAAAACTCCAGTCGTGACGGGTGTCTAATCAGTTTCATCACACACGAGATCATCTCCAGCATCTTCTCGGCAGCTCCTTGTTGAAGATGGGACAGATCTAGATTCAACTGCAGCTCGATGCGATCGCCGAGCCCTCGAGAGAACGGAGCGACGCGTCCTTGGTGACGGCGATCCGCCCAGCACTGCATGAGCAACTGCCGCACTGAGTAGTACGTTGGCGAGTACTCTTCCGGGTCGGTCGTGATCAGCAGCCAGGGTAGCGTGTTATTCCACGAGTGGACGAACGCGCGGTGCAAGCCGACGACTTTATAACGCGGATACAGTGGATGACCAGCAACGGCCGACTCCACAACTTGCTCTAGATGGACGACGTTGTTGGTCATCTCGAGGATCGCCCTCCACGCGGCTTCGTAGTCCACGCGCACGAAGAGCTCCAGCAGTCCATCGCCTCGGCGTCTTCGACGGCGAACTTGCCGTCTTCGGGCAGATTCCAATTGATCCACAAATCACTCGCGACGTCGGACGAGGACACGAACACGTCCAGTGAGATCTCCAGGCTCACACGCGCACGCGCGAGCCATGGCTCCAGCATGCGCAGCAGCACGCGCGTCGACGGACTCGCCATCGTCACCTGCCGCCTTTTTTTTCGAATGACCAGTCAGCCACGTCACTAGGGCCAATTTGTGTCTCAGATGGTCATGTGGGACTCATTGTGGCACGCACGTCAGTGAGACCGTGCCACTTTCCAGCCAAACGTCACAAGCGACTCGACTCGATTGACGCCGCTATGGACCGCGTCATGGGCCGCTGGATCGCGCGTGCGCGGCAGCGTGTGGAGGTGTCCATCGACTTCTTCGCGCCCGCCTCGGACGTCATGCGCGACCTCTGGATCCAGTGGCACGTGCCGCACGATGGCGATCTGGACATTCTGGACGTCGAGGCCATGGAGCTGCTCGAGCTGTTCGCACGCCTGGACTACGAGTCGGCGTGGTTCGTCATCCTGCGGCTTGTAGGCCAGCACGCGCTGTGTGATCTGCTTCAAAGAGAGGCGTTGGCTCATCCGGAAGCGCGCGTGTTCCCACGGTTCGTGGTCCACAACGTCCAGCACCTGCACGCGGCGGGGACGCTGCAGCGCTTCGCCCACTGGCTCACGCTTCCTATCGACTCGGCGGACCACTCGCCCCAGTACAAGAGCGTCCGTGATATGCTGGTTAAGTCGGTCGTGTCGTCGCAGAGAAGGAAGATGTTCGTGCGAAGCCCTGAGCAGCTGATCCCCGTCAAGTTCCACGTCGATCTCATGTCAGCAGGAAATGTATTGGAGGACTTGGCGTCGCTGGCGGCTTTCGCTCACGAGCAGAAGAAGACGAAGAAGCACGGCGACCTCTTCGAACTCACGGGTATCATCCCTCGCTGGTCTCAAGGTGTCATCACGGACACGAATCTGCAGAGCCTTCAGTCTTTCACTGAGCACGGCGTGCAGGTGGAGCATTTGGGCTTGGCCAGTGCTGTGTTTGTTGAGCGCCAGGTCTCACCAGAAGTGGCTGGAGGCTTCCTCCGTGATATGCTGCTTGCTGACGATGCCAAGAACAATCCAGCGACTGTCAGTTTGGGACCGAATGTCTCTGTCGGGGTATTCAAAGCTGCTTGTTCAGCCCTTCCGAAGACTCAAAGTGTGGAGGTTCTACACGCCGAGCCATTCGAGAAGACGGAGGACCACAATCAGTTCTGGACGTGGCTCGCATACGCGCTGTTCAGTAACGAGGCCAGGAATAGCATCAAGCGTCTGGATCTTGACGCCAGTAAACTGACCAACGCCAATGTTGATGTCTTCGAGCTAGTGATGAAGGCTCGGGATCCGCTCCTATACTTGGATAAAACTTCGACCGAAAATCGGGAGCGCGAGCCAGTCGTTGTTGATGTTGCCGCCAACGCTACGCTGCATGCGACGTCGGAGGTGGTCTTCACTATCAAGACAAGCGAGCCAGTGCTGTCGTTGCGTGTGGTTGGCGACTCCTCCGACGATGAACGCGTGCGTGTCATGTATCCTGGCGTCGGCATCTGCTCAGTCGACCGCAAGCATACCACCAAGCGACTCCCGCCGGACGCGACGCTGGAGCCACGGCCTACTGAGGGAATCGACCGCCTGGGCTTGGATCTGACGGACAACACTTCGTTGGACGCTCTGCCGCGACTGGTGAAACTGATCGGACCGAGTATCAAAACACTCGGCATCCGCTGCTTCACGAGTTACCTCTTCATTGAGAACTCGATCCTAGAATCGCTGCTCGCTGTCTGCCCGAATGTCGACCGTCTCGAAATGATGCACTTGGAGGTGACCAACTTCGCGTGGCTGCCGGCGAATGGTCTCCGCTCGCTGTCGCTCGACAGTATTGAGACCGTCGAACCCAAGGCATACGAGGCTCTCATGGCAGATCTCGCGTCCCGACGAATCCTCCTGAGTCAGTTTCATATGCAAGCCACTGAAGAGACCTTCGAGGCGATTGAAGAACCCATGACGCATCTATTGGAGTCGACTACGGTCTTGGAGCGGATCTTGGTCGCAGGAAACACCGACGATCTCGACCAGGAAGTGCCTCCGGTTCTAACAGAAGAGCTCGAGCAACACGACCTGGCACCCATCAGTGTCCAGGAGTCGCCGCTTCCGCTACGATCCAAGCTCGCGTTTCTCAGCGGCATTCAGCCGCCTCAAGTCACCAGCACGCACGGTCGCAACTTACGCAGCAAGCGGAAGCGCCACAATATACCAGAACTGGATGCTGCGTTGGCAGAGCTCATCTTCCAGTTCGCTGCGCCACACAAACTGCGAGTTTGTGGCGTGGTCGCCTTCAAAGAATCGTGGTGATAAATGATCTCCATGAAAATTAACAACAGTACACCATTCTGGACCCCAATTGCTTTTGACAATATTCCAGAGTATGTGGAGTATGCGGACTGACAAAACCTTTGCTCACCAAATGTCCGAGAAGGCTTTAAATTCACACACGCGGGTTTTGTTGGGGGCTGCAAAGGCGAAGATCATCGCCATCACCGCCGTTTCGATCGTGCGGTGTTCGCTTCCAACACCTGAGTCAGCGTCGTCGTCGCGCTTGGATATCACGCTGAGAAATGCAAGCTTGGAGTGCAGCGAGAGCTTTGGCAGGAGGAGTGGACGGTCGTGTCGCTGCTGAAGCGCCTGGCGATACGTTGGGCCAGTATTCCCTTGATCCGCAGCAAGCACCATCGAAACGAACAGCCTCTCAATCCGGGAAATCGTATCCAACATTTGCAGCATACTCGGAAACACGAGGTCGCAACGCACTTGTTGGGACATTATGTGCAGCTCTCGGAGCTGCGTTGGCGACGACGCATGCCTCATGAACAGATTCGGATATCCGTCGGAGCTGGATGAAGTCACACTATGGAGCGACAGCCCTTCGAGACGAGAGCCGAACGTTGAGAGCCAGTCGAAGTTCACGACGACGACGTAGCCGAGGCTGAGATGGCGAAGCTGACGACATGCCGCCAGGATGCGTTGGAAATGATCTTCGTTGAGACGAAAACTCGGACGCGAGTGGAGTACGAGTGTGGTAATCTCGGCACCAACCAACTCGAGGAACGAGACCAAGGCGGAGCGTGACATTGAGTTCGCGATCTCCACAGTGAGGCGTCGGATACTGCTTGCCGGCTTTGATGGGGAGGCGATCGTGCAATGCGAAATGATGTCCGTTCGAGCCACCCAGCACACACCAGCGCCTGGATAAACAACGCACACGTTCGCTTGACCTGGTGAGTCGAACACCACGCGCAAGGTCTTCACTTGGTTGCTACTCACAATGCTGCTTCCGTTTGATCGCGAGAGTAAGATGGTCGACCTTGGCGCAATGTCAACCACGCTCGGCTCTCGGGACGCTTCCGCGGCTGACGGCTCTTGGTACCGGCCTTGACGCGAAGAGTGAAGATAAGCGAGTGGGTCTCGTGCGGTTAATACGCGAGTGAAGACATCAATGTGCACTTGTCGTAGAAGGAATGGCCGGAGCGTCAAGTCTTCGATCCTGTGGTTGGCCTCTGCACTGAAAATTGAGTACGCCATCCACGCCCAGAAGAGCAACTGGTCTTCAGCCACGAAAGGATCTCTTATATCGATGCCCGCGTCGTGAGCATCCTCCTTCTCTTCGGCCTCAACACCACCATTTTGTGCGCGCACACCTTCGTCGTGCTTGCCGAGGCGAAAATCACTCTCAGGCAGGTGCACAACGAAGCGTCTCACGCTTGTATTCACCATCAGAGCTGAGCACGCTCCTGCAAACACCTCAGAGGAGACGTCTTTGGACAGTCTCAGAGTCGAGGGCGGCTTGGTATAGTTCTCTGCCCCCAGCAGTGTCTGGAAGAATTTTGCGCCGACCGACGCATCGAGTCGGGGGTCTCTGTAGTTCACCTGACTGAATGAGATGGTATCTATGCCAATACCGGAGCTCTCGAGCATAGCTTGAATCGAGCGAACCATGTCAGAGGTTACCGGAAGATTTGGGAATATGGATTCCACCCACTCGAGGCGAAACACGTCGCTCACTGGCACGACTTGGCCGAGTCTGTCGTGCATTTTCCACTCTGCACACTGCTCCAGCTTCGTTGAGTCTTGCGAGAAAGCCGCGACCGTCGCGACTTCTGCGAGAAGCCTTTCACCACGCGTGGTGTTCTCAACGCCGGCCAAACTGCCATGGATTTGGCCCGAAAAAGCTGCGTTAAATTCATGCACTGTCACCACGAACTTGATCTGGATCAGGTTGTCGGGCGAGCGCCGGAATGGCGTGCCTCCGTGCTGGTCGGCCCACCGCTGTAGCAGCGTCTCGCGGTCTCTGAAGTAGTACGGCGAGTGGTGCGCTGGGTTCGTACGCAGCAAAAGGTTCTTGAACGTGGTCTTGAAATGGCCTTCTAGGAATGGCTCCTCGACGTCCAGGATCGCGAAGCGAGGATACACTTTCTTACCAGCAGCCAGTGTAGCGTCCATGAAATCTTCCGTGTGGTGGAGTGCGCGCGTCATAAAGAAGATCGCTTCCCACGCTACACGGTACTCCACACGCGCAAACAGCTCGAGCATCTCCATGGCCTCCACGTCCTTCACACTGAGCGTCCTGTTGGAGAGACGGAAGTCGATCCACAGACTGTGGACGAAGTCTGACGCGTGCGAGAACTGTGGGATATGGGCGTCGATGCGGCGCTCGATGTGCTCCAGCCACGGCGCCATCGTGTGGACCAGCGCCGCGCGCGCCGGCGGCAGCGTCGCGACGGACTTGATGATCATGTTGTCGTCACGCCACTGGATCCACACTGGTGAGATCACGGGGGACTGGGCAGCTCACACATATCGGGTGTTGATTGGCAGAAATTGAGATCTAGAGAAAATGACCATCATTCCCACGAGAGAGAAATATCGAACGATTCGAATTTTGCTCACAATGGAAGTAGAACCTGCACCAGTGACACGCCCTTGGCTGGCAGAGTCTGGATCTTGAATGAATTAGGGCGTTAGGACGATACAGTTGCTACGACGGCTCCCTGTGCTCGGGACATCGCGTCCTTTCCCCATCAATCATCCACCACGCAGGAATCCAAACTTGGTCCGTGAGGATTTCGTAGAACTGGAACTGAATGCACGCACTTGCGTGTCATATGGAGCATTCGGGCTAGCACCGACGGATAATCACCTGTTCCGTTGACGCGCCGTTGTCGACCGTCACTGTGCCGTTGTCATGGGCCATGGCGATGGCGTACGGGTCATCCGCGACACGCTTCATCTTGGCGCGGAAGGCTTTCGGCATGCGGATCATCACGTGCTCACCCGGCTTGTAAAAATGTTGGATCCACTTGTCTTTCTCGCGATCGTTGTCGGCGAGAGTGGCGTCGAAGCGGCGCTTTGACGGGTAACTCCAGGTGGCCGTAGAGTTGGCGCGAGATCATGTCCTGTCCGAAGATGAGCTGGCCTGGTGACGCGTTCAGGATGCTGTCGTAGCTTGCACGGACAGCGAAGGCGGCGTAGTGGATGATTTCTTTCACCTTCGTGGCACCGAATGACGTTCAGGATCTCGAGATGAATTCGTTAGCAGATGGCGTTGGCTTGCTGGTTTTTCGTTGTCACTGGCTTGGCCTTGATGCCGTAGCTTTGCAGCATCTCCTGGAACTCGTCGCCTGTGAACTCGGGGCCCTGGTCGTGGATGCCCTGGAGGGGTCGCGGGTAGCGGTAGAGCCTTTCTCGTCGAACGATTCGGCGGTCGTGAGGGACGGTTTGTCGGGTTGCACGCCGACTTCGAGCCACGCGTCGCCTGGTCGATGATGGTGATACCGTACGATCCGTCTTCGTATGGGCCGATGAGGTCCACGTGGACGACGTCAAAGCACTTGCGGCCCGCAAGGGCTACGATAATGCGTACGACTGCCGCACTCAGCTCGGGTAAAGCATCGAGTCTGTAATGTTTGTGACCACCCAAGATTGGGTCTCCCATTCGAAAGAAGCTTCTGCGCGAAGACATAACACTGAGGAATGCGAGCGTGCAACGAAGCGGCAGTGGTGTTTGCTGAACGTTCAGTGGACGACCGTTGCGCATTTCCAGATCCCGACGGAATCCCGAGATGTCATCTCTTTGATCGTAAGGGAGAACCATCGATATGAAGAGCCGCTCGATTGTCGAGTTGGTGTCCAGCATCTGCAGCATACTCGGAAACATGACATCACAGCGAACTGTGGAGGAGAGGACGTGTAGCTCTCTGAGCTGTGTGGGCGATGACACTTGTTTTGCGAAGAAGAGCTCATAAGCGTCGGGCGTGACGGTACTCACACCACGAAGTGATAAGCCGTTTAATTGAGACCCAGAAGGCCAGACCCAGGCGAATGATTCGGTGGTGACGTCTTCGAGGCTGAGATTGCGAAGTCGTGGACACGCCGCCAAGATACGCTGGAACTCGTGGTTGTCAAGCCAATAGCGCGGGACCCCTCTCAGAGCCAGTGTGTGGAGCTCGACGCCAACCAGCTCAATGAAGCGAATGAACGCTGTGCGTGATGTGTAATCTCCCATGCATACGGAGAGGCGTCGAATACTGCACGCTGGCTTGATCGGAAGAGCGATCGCGCGATGAGCACGGACATGCTTTCGCGGTACCCAGCACACGCCGGCACCTGGGTAGATGACGCACACGTTCGCTCGGCGTGGGACGTCATCAACCACCCGCAGTGTCTCGACTTGGCCGCCAGTCGTGATGGCATTTTCGTCGCCCTTCGAGAGGAATATCCTCGACCCTGGTGCGACGTCGACCACACTCGGCTCTCGGGACGCCTTTGTCGTTGAAGGCTCTTTGAGTGGACCTTGGCGTGAACCGGGAACAAAGGCGAGTGGGTCTCTTGCGTTTAACACACGAGCAAACACGTCAACATGCCCAGGTGACATCTCCAACGCGCACATCGTGAGATGATCGATTTGGTGGGTGGCCTCGGCACTGAAGATGGAGTATGTGATCCATATCCAGAAGAGCCGATGATCCTCACCCCCGAGGTCGTCATCTTCCGCTTCTTCGTTGTCTCCAGCATCATCTGACAGTTCAATCTCCAAGTCTCGCACGCTAGTGTTCGCCATCAGAGGAGAGCATACGCCGTGGAAAGCTTCAAAGCGGATGTCCCGTGACAGACTCAGCGATTGGAGCGGTTTGACGTTATCTTCCTTCAGAATCGCCCGGAAGAACGCTGCGCCAGTGGCTGCCTTGAGTGGCCACACCCGATAGGAGATCAAATTCAAGGTGGCGGCGTCCACGCCCACGCTCGAGATCTCGACCATCGCATGAATCGAGCGAACCATCTTGTCTGTCGCTCAGAGATTCCCAAAATTTGGATTGACGTACTCGAGGCGAAACACGTCGCTGACTGGCACGACTTGGCCGTGTCTCTCGTGCATTTTCCACTCTGAAGCTTCGACGGGTCTAGAGAGAAAGCAGCGGCCGTCGCGATTTCTGCAAGTAGCCTTTCACCTCGCGTAGTGTTCTCAACGACGGTCAAACTGCCATGAATTCGGCACGGATTTTCTCCTCAAATTCATGCACGGTCACCTCGAACTTGATCTGGATCAGGTTGTCGGGCGAGCGCCGGAATGGCGTGCCTCCGTGCTGGTCGGCCCACCGCTGTAGCAGCGTCTCGCGGTCGCTGAAGTAATGCGGCGAGTGGTTCGTTGGGTCCGTACGCAGTAGCAAATTCTTGAACGTCGTGTTGAAATGGCCTTCTAGGAATGGCTCCTCGACGTCCTGGATCGCGAAGCGAGGATACACTTTCTTACCAGCAGCCAGCGTGGTCTCCATAAAGTCTTCCGCATGGTGGAGTGCGCGCGTCATGAAGAAGATCGCTTCCCACGGTACACGGTACTCCACACGTGCAAACAGCTCGAGCATCTCCATGGCCTCCACGTCCTTCACACTGAGCGTCCTGTTGGAGAGACGGAAGTCGATCCACAGACTGTGGACGAAGTCTGATGCATGCGAGAACTGTGGAATGCGGATGACCATGTGGTGCTCGATGTGCTCCAGCCACGGCGCCGTCATGTGGACCAGCGCCGCGCGCGCCGGCGGCAGCGTCGCGATGGACTTGGCGACCATCGCGCTTTTGAGAGGAAGAGGAGACCGTAACTGCATCGTTACAGACTCAGACCCAGACTCAGAGAAAAATGACCGGCACTCCTCGATTAAAATCGAATGCTTCGAAATTTCGATCTTTAGATCAGCTTTCTAGATGAAGCCGCTTCTCTCGGTTTCCCGTGGTCTCATCGAACGAAGCAGATGCGAGATCTGCATGGCGTTGGGCCGCTTCTCTGGATCGAATGCAAGGCACGCCTCTGCCAATTCTCGGATCGCTGGAGGACACGAAGTCGACACCGACGGACGCAACTCGCCACGAGCTACACGCTGCAACAGCGCCATCTCTCCTTCCGTGGCTACCTCGTCGGCAAACGGCACTCTGTGGGTGTCCAGCTCGCAGAGCACCACACCGAACGAGTAGATGTCGCTGGACGAGCCGTAGCTCGTGCTTCCCGACAGGATTTCTGGCGCCAGCCACCGACCAGTTCCGGCCTCGCTTGTGGTCATCGTGTCGTTGTCGGACTCGAATCGCGCGCACCCGAAGTCTGCTAGCTTGGCTTTGAAGTCATCGTCCAGTAACACGTTTCTCGACTTGAGATCGCGATGCAGTAGCGGCGGGTTGAACGAGTGGGTGTACACGAGGGCCTCAATGATGTCGATGGCGAGCTGCAGCTTCTCAGGCATCCACGGCAGAGTGGATGGATCTGACCGACTCAGTAGCGAGCTCAAGTTGCCGTTGCTCATGTACTCGTACAAAACCTGGAGATCCGTCTTGTCGGTCCACGCCACTCCCACCAACGGCAGGATGCTCGGATATGTCAGTGATGACGCGATCTTGGCCTCGGTGAACAGCTGCACCACTTTGCCCTCGTACACCGAGCCCTCTCCGTGGATGAGCCGCTTGGAAACCAACTTCCGGGTGCCTCTGTACGTCACCAGCCACGTTACAGTCGAACCGTCACTGCTGATAACACGCTCATCAGTGATGTCGGAAGCCTTCAGGCGGTGTGAGAGCAGGTCGTCATCTCGCCACCACGATACGATGTGGCTTGAACCGTTGTGGGTGTTATCCGCTCGAACACTTCCATCACTGTACTCTGTCATTGTCATCGGGTTGTAAGTCGCTGGCTCGCTCTTTGTTCGATGTCTCCGCTTTCGAATGCTGATCAAAACCAACATCACCGCCAAGAACATTGATCCGATCCCGCCCAGGAGCAACTTCGTCGCAAGCGGTACACCGCTGCCGTTGGCTATCGCATCCGTATCTCCGTTGGCAGGTGGTGTCACGCTCTTCCCCGGCGTGACGCCTAAATCTAAGCCCATAGCCCCACTTGCCGACGAATGGTAGTCACCAGGCGATGTTCCCTGAGATCCGGCGTTGGTGCTTGACGTGGCATCGCGACTGCCACCGGCTGAGCCTCCTGTCGACCCATAGGAGCTACTCGATGTCGACGCTGTCGAGTTGAAAATGGACCCGGAGCCGTTGCCCTGCTCAAGTTGATCGTTGTACTCGCTGGCTGTCTGCTCGCTGACTAGGATTACAGGGACGCCTTTCACATCAGTAGTGCCTTTGACAAGCAGTGCGCTGTCGAGCGTTCGTTGAGTGACAGCATCGAAATCGACACTGGACACAGAGCCGAGAAAACGCGCTTGCGGCTGTGAGAGAACGAGCGGGAAAACGATCGAGTTGGTCTTCAGCTTGCTGTGTCATGAATCACAAAGATGAGGAACCAAGTAGGCTTGGTAAAGAAAGCGAGCGGCACGTACAGAGTTCTGAGTCCCGCCAGCGCGAACACCCCGGTGGGGATACTGACAAGTCTGTTCCCACTCAGATCGCTACACAGTCAAAAGTGCAAAGTTAGCCACGCGCCACTCACGCGTCAACAAAAATAGCCATACAGTGTCTTCAGGTTTGGTGCCTTGATTGTGACCGACGCCACCACGTTTCCACTCAGATCGCTACAACCACAGCCACACAGTTAGCTTTCCCTTTGCTGAGTCTCGTCGAGTTGAATTGGGAGGCTTACAGCGTTGCGAGCTGGGGCAGCTCGATCGCGACGTCGCTGAGACCATTCTGTGACAGTTTGAGCGTCTCGAGTTGCTGCGTGTGCTTGAAGACTGCCTCTGGAAGTGTCTTTAGGTTCGTGTTCCGCAGGTCGAGTGTCTTGAGCGATGCGGAAGCAGACGCGAGAATCCCAGCCACGTCATTCTTACTGAGATCGATGTTCAGGAGCGACAGCGACGTGACGGAGCGCGCCTTCGACAGCAGATTGGTGCTGATGGTAGCATCAACACGCTGCGAACTTCCCTTGTCGCTTCGTCCTCCGGATATCATCCTACAAAGACCAAGTTAAAACAGGTTTGTTGGGGCTGGCAATGTCAGGGATACGTACACTTCGGAGACTGCTGATGTCAGGTTGAGTGCGCCGATCTTGGTGATGAACGAGTTCGATAGGAACGGGATCTCGGTTGTCTTCAAACCGAGTTGATCGCCACTACTGGACTGTCGTGGGACGGTATTACCCAACGCGCTCGAGAACGGGATGAAGAACTTGAACTGAGGCTGTGGCTCGTAGGCGGCGAAGCACTGAAACTCACACGTCTGGGCAAAGCCGTCGGCTCTCGTGCAATACGACGGCGAGCTGGCGAGGCCGTAGTCGCAGCCCGTGAAGCGCGCGAGCGAATCGTCTTGGTCGTAGGCGACGCAGGCTCCGTTGCGTGGACAGGCATTTGCCGGGCAATAGCTGAGGAGCGTGTTGCGTGGCACGCCTTCACAGGCGTCTTCCGGGACGTGATCGAAGGGGGGCTTTGATGTGGGGGCCAGCGTGCCGATGTCCTCCCATCCGCGAAGGGACCGGGCGTCGGTTGGTAGATCGTCGTACATTGTCGCTAGTTGGAAACTGGTGTTGCTCGTCGATACCGTAGGCAGTTGGAGAATACAAGAAGCGGGGGAAACACAGCGGCGAGGAGTCAGTGCTGTCTTTGTTTTTGGTTGAATGAGTCAGTGCGGGTGGAAACGTCTTCTCGTTTGGGTGACATGCTTGAGTCGAGACTCTCGGGCATGTCTTGAGTGTGGACAGTGGCACAGCCATCACCATTCCACAGAGTCAGACGTTTTTGAAGGTAGTTGCAAATTTAATTACCATTGATATCGGATGCGTAAGAAGTGTCTATGTGACTTTAAATTCATCTCATCTTTGGCCTCACCTGTATAAATCGATTCCAAATTGTAGTGCCAATATGCGCTCCTTTCGGGCAGTATTCAATCCAACTGCTCAGTCGACGTGGGTTAACTCTTCATTCGCGTGGGTACACTTGTGTCAGCTCCCTCTTCGAGTCGTGGTGCATTCAGACGTGCAAAAAGCACCGTACAGTACAATGTTAATGCAACCTCCACCGCCATTTTGAGAACTCACACCGTTCGCACCTCACACACGAACCACCCACACCTGCAGTTTTTAACCCCTCCTATACCACACGTTGTATCATGCAACATGTGCTCACACATTTTTGTCGGCACCCGCGAGTCGCCGCTTTCATTGGACAGCACACTGAGAAACACGACCCTGCAGCGGAGAGGAAGCCTGGCGCTCTCTCATCCAGATCATGCGCGCTCATGGCACAATCGTTCTTGTTATGCATCAAACGGTTAGCGTGGCGATTTCGACGACTGAGGGCGCCCGGGAGAGTCGTTTGGCTGATGGGCGAGGCGGGGGGCGCTCGTGTTGAAGGGCGACTGCAGTTTGTTTATGATGATGAAGATGTCGTCCACTAGGCGCAATGAATGTACCTGTACCTAATAGCTAGCGGCGACTGCAGCCAGTGAGAACATTGCTGCCATCAGCGGCTGCAGCTAGTGAGAACATTGCTGGCATGGCTCTATTGTATACCAAATTGGCGCGCCGTGCGGTAGAACTCGCAGAACTCGGCCATGATCGGTGGAGCATTTTCAGGAAGCTCGTACGGCAGCTTCGGTCCGTACTGCACCTCACCGCCTTCAGCTTCCACCCGACGCTGTTGGGACAGTTGTTCGACCATGGCCTTGCGCTGCTCGAGAGATTGCGACTTGAAGAGCGAGTCACGAGTGGCGGCCCCCCCTTGTCATACATACTGACTGTGGTGACGGCCTTGATGCGTGAGTCGATCTTGGCAGCTCTGATCACGAAGGAGCCGCTGCCACACACACCGAGAGCCGATGCGAGAGTGATAAACGATCCTCTCGAGACCAAGGTAGTTGGCGCCGGCTCGGATGGTCTCGACGTACAGATCAGGCACGACACCAATTGGGTGGAACTCCTCCAGACTCGCCCAGCCTGCAAGGGCCCCAGCCTGCAA
The DNA here is from genome assembly GCA_023334995.1 of Pythium sukuiense. Taxonomy (NCBI): domain Eukaryota; phylum Oomycota; class Peronosporomycetes; order Pythiales; family Pythiaceae; genus Pythium; species Pythium sukuiense. Next base: position 16,878 of record JAADVL010000458.1, read on the forward strand.
GGTCCACAGAGAGTGTTACGAAGCCTTGTTCCGACAGGCTGGATGGCCACCAAGTTGCTGCGGAAGAAGTTGGCGTATTGCGCGGCCATGGTACGAGGTATCATATTGTGTGTTGCATTCGATCTGTCGACGGATTGCTGGCTCAAGTCGATCTCACTTCAGCCCTAATTCCGTTGTTTTAAGACGGCACATCGTGATAACGCGAACATAAAACAACGCTGTACACAACCTACCAATCCATAAAACAACGACCAGGTACATGAACAAACGCAACACAGGCAGCCACCGGCATCCTCTGGCATCTTGTCACTCGGGAAGCACATATTCATTCGTCAAGCACAGCTTGTACCAGCGCTCAATACTAGTACAGCGTGTCGACACACCAAGCACGGTAGCAACTTCCTTCATCTCTTAGCGCGCCATCTCCTGTCTATTGAGATCGGCATGTGAATTTGATTGAAAACGCTCGGATTGTCGTCAAAGAAGCCGCCAAAATCACTTGGTTGTCGTAAGTCTACTTGAATTCGTCTAAAACCGTTGTTTTGGAGGTTCAGGCGGCTGATAAAGTGAAGTTGGGAAATACGCAACCCAACGACCTCGCGATCTAATTCGTTCTTTCAGCATGGCTTTTCCAACAAAACTCTTGAAATCCACTATCAATAGATCAAGTGATAGAAGACGTCTCTTGGATGAGGAACGGGAAGTGATCGGAGCGCGGGGACTCGCCACTTACTGAAGCAGTCAGCAGTAGAATGGGGGGCGTCTGGTAACATCACTCTGTCCACCACAGGAACTTCATTCCGTCCAATTGGCACCACTAGCCAATGGGTCAGAAATTCGAATGTTGGCAACGTTCGAATTTTAGGACGCATGTCACAAGGCACACCTCTTTCAGCGCATGTGATTCTGAACCCCACTTGACCAGCAGTCCTCGTCGTGTCGAAGTCTTGTGGACGGAGTGAAGTTCTCTGGTCGAACGGATGAAGCACACCGGCGTATCGCACACAGGCACCGTAGATCCACAAGGAGACCTGGGGCTGTATTGAACGGCATTCTGTCCGCGCCTGGTCTTCATTCTGTCCGCAGAAATACCCACTGGTTTGAGCTGAGCTTGAGATACGAGGCGCGTGGCTCAACTCTACACAGCCAGCGATTAATCTACAAATTCGATTCATGAAGTGAGACCCGAAGTAGCAGTTTATTAGTCGATTGAGCAACAAGAAACGCTGTGGCTGTCCTCCAAAGAAACGCTGTGGCTGTCCTCCAAATTGGAGGCTCCAATCACGTGGGACGACTGCACGTATTACGAGGCACGAGTCCGACTTCTTGAAGATGGAAAGCAGCTTGTGTGACAGCCAGTTGAGTGTACTCTTGTCACATGTGGACAGAGTCACACTTGCACCTCGAGTATCCCTTCAATATCTTGAACACAAATGCAATAGAGAGCCATAGCCTTGGTTGCATCGTACCGCCTTCAACTACCTTCACCCTCCCCAAACCGTGTGGTACCTCTGCTTCTCTCTTCGCTCTCGACGGCAGCCATCGAGGGCCTGGCTTGGGATCCACATCCTTGGTGTGACTAGCAGGGTCGTGATCTCTACTCCTCACTCTCCAACTTCCATTCGAGGCACCACACCAAACCAACCAACTCTCCAGCAAGCATCACGATGCTCGGAATCCGCTTCCTCACCCTCGCTGCCTTGGCTCTCGCTGGCTCCTTCGTTTCCACGGACGCCCAGGCCGTAAACGTCACCTTCGGCGCCGACAACTTCTACCGCAGCAACATCGTCGCGGTTCAGCCCATCACGTTCACCAACGTGTATGGCATGACAGTGGCAGCCAACCTGTTCACGCTCAAGAACCTCACCAACGCGCCAGCCTCGCCTGCCATTGTCGTCGGCCACCCGCACGGCGCGGTCAAGGAAGCAAGGTGCCAACCAGTATGCTACCAAGCTGGCCGAGCAAGGCTTCGTCACGGTCTCGATCGACGTGCAGTACTGGGGTGCAAGCGGAGCGACGCCGCACAACGGTGTCGGACCCGACATGTACTCGGAGACGTTCAGTGCTGCCGTGGACTACCTCGGTCTCCAGAGCTTTGTCGACCGTGAGCGCATTGGTGCGTTGGGCATTTGCGGCAGCGGCTCGTTCGTGATCAACGCTGCCAAGATCGACTCCCGTATCAAGGCCATCGCGACGTCGGCCATGTACGACATGGGCGCGTCAACGCGTGACGGTATCCGTAAGGGGCAGTCGCTCGAGCAGCGCAAGGCGATGGTCGACCAGGTCTCGCGCCACCGCTGGGTCGAGGCCGCTGGTGGAGAGGTCTTGTACACGCCAGGCATCCCATTCGAGCGTCCCCAGGACGCGATCATGGGCGAGTTCTGGGACTTCTACCGCACGTCGCGTGGTGAGTACACGCCCGTGGGCTCGACGCGCGACCTGAACTCTCGCCCAAACGCCGTGACCAACCTCAAGCTGATGAACTTCTACCCGTTCAACGACCTCGACGCCATCGCGCCACTTCCGCTGCTGTTCGTCTCGGGCGACCAGGCCCACTCGCGTGAGTTCAGCGAGAACGCCTACGCTGCCGCCTTTGAGCCGAAGGAGCTATTCTGGGTGCCTGGCGCGGGCCACGTGGACCTGTACGACCGCGTGGAGCTCATCCCGTTCGCCAAGTTCACCGACTTCTTCCGCGCCCATCTCACTGGCAATGCGACGGCCACGCGTCAGCTTCGCCAGTAGACGGAGCGTGTCAAGGTCTTGATATGGCATGGCTTCAAGCTGTAAAGGAGACCTAGCAGACCCTCAACTTCACCTTGAGCTGGCTGCCTTCACTGCATACAATTCCGCCATTATCCGGATAGAGAGTAGAGCCAGACGATAACAGCGAACACTTAAAATACAAGAATCTGGTTAGCGTGGGCACGTCTTCAAACGTCGTAGTGAAGGTCATGTCTATCAAATGGCGTTTACGCAGTCTCTACTGGACAGATGGGCGGGCTGAGCGAGAGACGAGCGAGGCGAAGATGGAGTCTGACTGGCTCAGCAGCTCGGTGGGCGCTCCGAACTCGGCCACGCGACCAGCGTCCATGACCGCGATCTTGTCACAGTGGAGGATCGTGTCGATTCGGTGGGCGATGGTCAGCACGGTCTTGGCCACGAAGGCCTCACGGATCGTGGTTTGGATGAGCGCGTCAGTGGCCGTGTCGACGTTAGCCGTGGCTTCGTCGAGCACGACGATCTTGCTGTCCTTGAGCAGTGCGCGGCCGATGCAAAGTAGCTGGCGCTGACCCACGGAGAGGTTATCACCACGCTCTGACACGACGTAGTCGAGCCCAGCGTTCCACTTCTTGACGCTCTCGTACAGATGCACCTGCTTAAGCACAGACCAGATCGCATCGTCCGTGTAGTCGCCGAACGGGTCGAGGTTGTCACGTAGACTGCCGCTGTAAAGCACAGGGTCCTGCGGGATGATCGCCAGCGACTCGCGCAGCTCCCGCAGTCTCACGCTCTGGACGTCGACGCCGTCGATCACGATCGTGCCGCTTTCAAACTCGCACACACGGAAAAGCGCGATCATCAGCGAGCTCTTCCCGGCGCCTGTACGACCACAGATGCCGACCTTCTCACCAGCGAGGATGTTCATATCCACGCCCTTGAGCACCAGCGGCAGCTCCGGACGGTACTTGAGACAGAGTCCCTTGAACGTGATCGCCCCCTGCGAAGGCCACGCGTGCGTGTTAATCGGAGTGAGTGCCTTGGTTTGCTCTTCGGTCTCTTCACACGGGATGGTACGGAAGTGGAGCAGGCGCTCGACGCTTGTCATGGTGTTGTCCAGGCGGTCAGCGTACCGCACGGTGCTCTGCACAATGGACGTGAGCATGAGCGAGTACGACAGCGACATACCTGCCACGACCGGCGTGATCTGGCCCTTGGTCGCCACGAGGTACAGTGAGATGATGAAGATGATCACGACCGAGATCAAGTCAAGACGAGCCGCGAGCCAGCGCCCCGTGCACCAGTACGTGAAGTACGCCGTCGCGTTCCCGTCCACGACGTTCTTGTTGAGTCGCACGAACGCGTCCTGCATCCTGAACGCACGGATCGTGTGGAGACCTGTCAGAGTCTCGTTGAACAGGTTGAAAATCGGTGTACGCGTGATGCCTTCGAGTCGTTTCACCTCGCGCGACGTGCGTTGGAAGTAGCGACCGATCAGGACGAAGGCGACGATCGTCGGGATGTATGTGACTGCGATCCAGTACGACGAAATAGCGGAGACCGCGAAGGCTCCGACGCAAAGCGCCACGTTCTGGAGCGTGAGCTGGTACTGCTGAGGAAGTGACGCGTCCACTTGGTCCAGATCGTTCGAGAAGCGGTTCAAGATGCGGCCAATGGGCGTGACGTCAAAGTAGCGGTTGATCGGCGCACCTAGCACGCGCTGCAGCAGCTCGTCGTGCAAGTTACGAGAGCTACGGATGCACGCCTCGACCAGCAGTAGGCCACGAAGAACCATGAGGATACACGTGAGCACGATGAAGCCCAAGTACCACATGCCGAAATTGAGGTTCGAGAAGGTCGGATCCATGCCATCGCGCGCCATGTTTCTCGCCCAGTGGCCTTGCCACCAGTCCACGAGCGTGCGCACGCCCTGACTCGTCAGATAGGCCACCACGAGCACACCGAGAATGAGCCATCCGTCCCATCCGGCTTCGTCGAAATACGTCTTGTAGATGAGACCGGAGACCTTACCCTTGACGCGATCTTCCGCTTGGACGAGTTTCGTAGGATCATCTGCACCAGGAGCAGGTAGCTTTGCAGCCTTCACTGGATCTGCTGGGATCATTTCCGAGATGACCGTGACGATACCAGCTTCTTCGTGGGCCGGTTCTGCCTTCGGCTCCACGTGTTCGTCGACTGTATCTTCTTCGAGGGTCGTCTGCTGCTTGCTCTTCATCACCAGCTCTGGGAATTGTGCCATGATGTCGTGGTACGAGCCATCACCAGCAACGCGACCGTCCTGCACCACGAGGATCTGGTCTGCGTGCACAAGCAGGTCGTAATGGCTGTTGAGCACGAGCAGTCGCGTTTTGTTCTTGGCCAAGCCGGCAATGCAGTGATCAAAGATGGCGTGGGCAACGTGGGGATCCACTGCACTCAGTGGATCATCGAGGATCAAAATGTCATAGCTCGGCCGGTAGACAGCCCGAGCGATCGCGACTCGGGCCTTCTGGCCACCACTCAGGTTGATACCTCGCTCACCAATCTCAGTTTGGTCTCCGTTTGGAAGAGCATGCAGGTCCTGCGTGAGCTGCGTGGCGTCCATGACCTGCTGATAGCGAGACGCGTCGAAATCCGACTCGAACAGGATGTTATCCTTGACCGTCGAGTTGCGGATCCACGATTCCTGCGCGACGTACGAGACTCCACCGTTGACTTGCACAGAGCCACCGTCGAGGACCATCTCACCCAGCAACGCGTTCAAGAAGCTCGACTTGCCCGCGCCCACGGCGCCCACGATCATCACCAGCGATCCAGGATTGATCTCCACATTCACGTCCTTGAGGTGGAACGCGCGGGTCTCGCCAGGAACAATAGCGGAGTGAGACTGGAAAGGCGTCGCTTCCGCAGTCTCACCGACTGACCAGCGGAAACTCGCGTCCTTGATCAACACACTTCCAGGAGAACCGACCGGCGTGTCACTCTTGCCCACGATGCCGAACTCGGGCAGCTCATCACTGGCGAGGAAGTCATCCACGCGCTTCACTGCAATACGTCCCTGGGATACAGTAGAGATGGCTCGCGGGAATAATCCCGTGGCGGCTCGCAGCACATTCACCATCGCGACCAGTGTGAACGCATCCGTCACGGTCACGTCGCCGTGGATGAGAACGTACACACCGAACGTCACGCCGGACAGCAGCGTTGGCGCGAGGAATAGCAGTGCGACGTTCATAACCTGCAGCGTGTGGAAGCGGCGGTAGAGACCGATCTCCACGGAGCGGATCTTCTTGATACGACGAGCGATCGACTCTTCCCAGGCGTAGAACTTAACCACGCGGATGCCCTGCAGCGCCTCCGACATGACCTTTACACGCTCATCAATCGCACGCAACAGCTCTCGTTGCATAGCACCGATGCGGGCGCCCTGGCGGTACGACAGCACGAGCACGAGCACCAGCACGACAGCGCCGCACAACGCCGACCAGATATCGAATAGGAAGGCGATGAGCACGATGGTCACAATGAATCCGAAGGGCGAGGCGATGACCCAGCCGCCCTCGGTCATGCTGGCAAAGAGTCTCTCGGCATCCACGCTCATGAGCGTCACGATCTCGCCCGTCGTGTACTTCTGGCGTGCCGTCGACGACAGACGCAGGGACTTTTGGTAGATCATGTCCATGATGGCCGAGCGTAAGTTGAGACCAATGCGTGAGCCGACGTGCCAGCCGTGGTTGAACGTCGCGATTGCGACCAGCGACGCGAGCACCATCATCACGACCAGCACGTAGCCATTGCTGATGCGGAAGACGTTCTCGCGGTCGTTGAGGTAGTCGAGAATGGCCTGCGCGATGTACGCCTGCAGCGCCAGCGCCAGTGTGTACACGAAGAAGTTGGTCAGCACGAGGCAGATCTCGTACCGAAACGCAGTGAACACGGCGCGCACGACTGGCGAATTCACGATCGAGTCGTTGGCCTTGCCGGGCTTGTAGGCTTTCTGGAAGCGAGGGTGGACCACATCGCACGCGTCTTCTTGCGCCACGGGCCACAGGTCTTGCAGGTCCAGTGGCTTGGCGGCTCCGAGCGAGATGATGGGCTGCACGTAGTGGGCTAGCAGCAGCGATAGCGTGGACGCGCCCGTGAGTGGGTTCGTGCGCTTGGACAGCGGCTCTTGCTGCGCGTAGCGAGCCAGCAGCCGCTGCGAGTGCGTGGGCTGGCGTGGCTGCGGAGAGACGGGAGCTGGGCTCGCTGGCACCTGCTCGTAGTGGTCGCCCGAGGCCTTGGCAGTCATGGTGACGGTCTCACGTAGCACGCACAATGGCAAGTGAGACCAAGGAAGCAAGCGGCCTCGCGTGCGGCGAAACACCGCGAATGGCCATTCATGAAGAGAGACCGTCGTGCAATGAACAATCGAGCGACCGTGAGACGAGCGAAGGCCAACAAAACCTCTTATAAAACATATTATAAGAAAAACGATTCTATTAATAATAATAGCACGACTAAATAACAAATTATGAGTTTCTGGAATATAATACCTTGTTGAAGAGGGATTACGGATTGAGATTCATGCTATATCAATATACTGAGCTGCTCACAATCCACCTCACGTCGCTGGCCCAGAGACGGGCGTCTCCATACTGAAATGCAGTGAGTTTTAGACCTGCGCGTCGACAGGCCGCCGCCACCAAGTGATGCGTGGCGTTTGAGGGCCCTTTGACAAAGGACCGATGATGCAGCAGGTCGTTGCGTGATGAGCAAAGCGCCACCGGAAAATGCATCTTGAAGTTGACCAAATCGATGCTAGACTAGCATTACTAGAGGCACTTCGACACTGTGCGTTTGGGCCAATGGTCGAGGAGCGTGGTCATCTCGAGAGTTATTCTGCCAGATACTCCAGGCAGTAGGTAGCATAAGCATATCTTAGATATGGAGTGTGATCGACTGATTGAGGGACCCAACAACCTGGCGGTGGAGTATATCTTGACCAACATACACGTACATGACTGGACCCGCTCTCCCATTGCCTGCGTGGCTAGTTTCGTAATAAAGGATAGTGCACTGAAAATTCGAATGGGTTCGAATTTCTCGATAGACGCACTCGTCATCGGAACTTGGCCTGCCATTGACCGAGACGCCATGCAGTACACGCCTGTGGGATCAACACGTAATCTCAACTCGCGCCCCACTGTCATCACCACGGCCAACCTGCTCAACTTGTATCCATTCAACGACGTTGAGACCATTTCGCCGCGATCGCTTCTCTTCATGTCCGGTGACCAGGCACACTCGCGTGAGTTCAGCGAGGATGCCTACTTGACTTGAAATTGGAGTCTACTGAGTTACATCTTTTGTGAACGTCTATAGCTACGGGGGGAACTAACTTGCGTCAGCTAGGCTTGATACGTGGAAGCCTGCCACGGGGCGACGTCACTTGACACGTACGCCAGGGGAGGGGTCCAGTGTTCGTGGACCGTTGGCCACCATTGCTGGATGCTGCGACGGGTGTTCATGGCAAGGTTGGCCGCGTAGTCGGCCATCTGGGTAGTGGTGATGCCACTTCGTGACGTGGAGCTTGTCCGCCAGTACGCGTGCGAGCCCGTAGAGGAACCGGAGCTGCTGGTCCTTGGGGGCACGGTGGGCACGAAGCTGGTTGATGATCATGGCACTGTCACCGATGACTGTCAGGGGCATGAGCCTTTCTGTTGAGGCGATGTGAAGCCCCGTGACTAGGCCGAAGTATTCGGCCTGGTTGGTGGTGGTCGTGTCGTTCGCCAGACTCATGGCCGCCGCCCACTCGATGCGCGGAGATCCGCCGACTGCGTCGACACGCACGATGATCGCGCCGGAGC
>JAADVL010000459.1:0-25435 GCA_023334995.1 Pythium sukuiense
GAGAGAGAGAGAGAGAGAGAGAGAGAGAGAGAGAGAGAGAGAGAGAGAGAGATAGAACTCCCTTCACGAAGACACCCTCGGGCTCAGCTCCAAAGAGAAGGCGATCCCCAGTTCCCTTTTGCCACGGTGCAGCGCACGTCGTCTCCAAGCCCAACGCCATCTCTGGCCACCAGTCAGATAGAGAACCACACATCCATGACTCGAGTTCGCGTGAACGTGTTGCCTGTGCTGGAGAATGTAGGCAGTTCGCGTCGTCAGCTCGGAAGCGTAGTGGCCGTCGATGTCGACCCAGCGGCAACTGCGTTCCAATTCAAGAACCAGCTCAGTCTGCTGTTCAAGGTCGGCCGCACCAAAGCCATCGTCCCGAGTCTGTACGTCGTGAAGTGGCCACATTCCAACACTCCCAACGCCAAGACCGTCCGCGACCTGGTCATGTGTCGCGAGAACTATCTCCGGGTGAACGACAGCGTCGTCGCTGCCTGTGCTAGAGCAACGACGCCGACGGAAGCCTCAAGCAGCAGCGACCGCGTCGACATTGTTGCTGTCGTCATCTCGCTAGACTCTGACAATGACGGGTGTGAAGGCTTGCAGTCACTGTCAAGCTTGGACATGACGTCGCTTGAAGGCTTACTCTTCAGTGAAGCAGACGCCAGGGTGTTGCCTCGTCCGCCCATGACCCTGGGTCCCATATTTGTCCGAGATGCCTTTGTGCGGATGCATCAGTTGGTCTCAGAGCGACTTGGGCTTGGAACTCCAAACAACCAGCAGACAGCCTACGGTGGCGTCGTCGTGACGGGCTCGTCAGGCGTGGGTAAGTCGGCATTCATGTGGTACGTTGTCTGCCACGCGATGAAGACTCGCACGGTGGTGGTCGCCGTCCCCAGACGCTTTCTTCTCATCCGACCCGACGGGACCATGCTCGCAGGAACCGAGACAACTACAATTTCTTCCGAGAGCTAAACAACCGCGAGACTCTGTACGTGACTGACGAGATACCAACCGAATCGAGTGGTTTGGGGTGCATCCAAGCCAAGAAGCTCGTCGTGGCTGCTCCCGACCCCTACATACTGAGGGAGTATGAAAGCCTCCAACGGCCTTTGATGGCCGTATTCGTGCCGTTGTGGTCGCGGGACGAAGTGGTCGAGTGCCTTCGGTTGTGCTACCCGGACGGTCATCGTGACATTAACAAGATGAAGGAAGACGAGATCGCGACGCTGCATGACCCATACACCAGCGGCCTCCGTGCTCTCGAACTCGTTGTCCAGCAGTTGAAGGAGTATGAGGTCGAGCAACTCTGGTCATTTTGTAGGAAAAAACTTCCGAAGCTGCAAGCTGCCGACGAAGCGCACTGTGCTGAGCCTGCTTTACCTGAACTCGGCGAGCAACTTCCTGTCTGCAACAATGGAGTTTGCGTCAACGGCTGTGCAGCAAGAAGTGGAGAAGAAGCGAAAGGAGTTGCGCGAGATGAAGCTGAAGCGTTAGCCCATTCGACGAATCGAAGACTACGCCTTGCAGTGGTGGCTGAGCGAAAACAGAGCCGAGTGAGGCAAGTGGTGGAGAGGAGATAATGGTGCCTTTGCTTGTGTTTTGTATCGTGTTTAATTAACTTCTCATGATTCAGGCGAAGTCTTGGACGCGTAACACGTTTCTCTGCATCTCTCAAGCTCTCTCAGACCCCACAGTGGCATGAAGAAAACTTTGGGTTCTAGCTCCTTGGAGTACGCCTTGATCACAGACACGTCGGGAGACGTCACGATCACGATCGCGGCCTCGACACAGACGTTTGGTGGACCTCTTGAGCGCGCATCCCTCAAGTACACATTGCCGGGGTCTCCCAGCTCTAACGCGAAGTTCTTGGGTTCATCTCCCACGACGATCGTGCCATCTGGACGAACAAGCAGGATGACGGTCCCCACATCGAATATCACCGGTCGTGTGCGGCTGATTCGGTGAAGGAGATATCAGAGGAACGCGGATTTCCCAACGCCTGGCGTCCCAGACACTAGAACAGCGTTGCGACGAGCGGTCTTGGTCGCTCCTGGGAACCCCTCCAGCGTGCCACAGATGAGATCGTAGATCGCATCATAGCAATTGCGAACGTAGACTCTGTTTTGCGAAGAGACGAGCGTCGGTGGCAGCGTGTTTCTTCGACCACGCCGTGAACGAAGTTCTCCAACTTCTTGGCAATGTCTGGGCCCTTGGTGTCGAGAGGCTTGATCATGGCTCTGCCTGGATCATCGTCTGGTGGCACGAAGATGACGGCGACGATGTCAAGGCATCCTGGACGGGTCACGCATGAGTTGGCAGTCGTACACGCGCCGTTGGCCGTTTCCAATCGCAGGTAGTTCTCGCGGCGGACGAAAGCCGTCTTGATTTCTTGTATGGTTGCACTACTCGCCGCTTCAAGTGGCATCAGCTTACGATGATCGTCTTCTGCCCGGAACAGGCCGACGACTCGCGCCCCCGCCAATCCGCGGCTCACGAGCAGTTTGCGGATGCGCTTCTTGACGTCCGGTAGCGGCGCATCCGCCTCGATCTCGACGGTGAGAAGCGCGTCAAGCTTCTCATCCGGGCTGACGATAGGCGGCACAGTGATGGTCGCCATGGCCGAGGATGCGGGCCAGGAGAATGAGGAATCTGGAGACAGGAGGTCGCTCGAAGTAGGCGAAGGCAGTGAATTCTCCTCCTACGAAGCAAGCGCCCGGTTTGCAGAGGTCATGCGCAGCACCATGGACAGGTTGGATGTGAGGCCTTGGGAGTGCGTTTTGAAATGGTGGTCGTTGTGTGCCAAGCACAGTTCTCCGTCAGACACCCGCCGTTAGCCATCCGTCCTTTCCGGTCGGCAACTTGAGATCGCATCGGAGGCTGAGCGGCGAGGCGTGAGCTGGTGTGGCCACACAGAGTTGACCGCATTTCCCCCACTCGTTGGTCGCAGCAGAGCCCATGGTTGAGTATCGGAGTGGAGTGATCCCCGCCGCCACGATGGCGACGCCCATTTTCGCCGAGAAAGGCGGTCTTCCAGGGAGGGGAAATGGCCGTTTGAGGTTTTATTTTCTGAAATTGGTTTAACCTCAAAATCAGTCGAACTAGCACAAGTCACAGATTCGCATCCTCGAGCTGAGCTAAGCTAATCAAAATCAGGCAAGCTCTCTGGATTTTGTTGGCGAAAAATAGCCAATTTTGGGGTCTATCCATACAAACCCCAAGTCATTTCCTCGAATAGCTATGTCGCCTCCTTCTCGAGTCTCGAGACTCTCGACCCGTCGCCGCAAATAGCTGGAGAAGGCGCCGCAGTGGAGGCATCAGCGGCGTGCGTGGACCTAAATCGAGAGCCCGAGAGACAGGAGCGATCCGCACGTGGTGGGGTGCGTGCTGCGTGGAGGGAGAGCGATGCAGCCGCAGTCTCAGTCCGGAGAGAGAACGGCGCTGGTGCCAACACCAACACTTCCAACAACTCTGCCAACGCCAACAAATCCAACGCTTCCAACGCCAACACATCCAACGCCAACTCTTCCTCCACTCGGAACCGCCAACGACTTGAGTATGGCGCTGCCCACGCGCATGTCGCAGAGCTCCAGCTCCAGCGGCGCCGCGAGTGGCTCGCTGGCGCACGCGCTAGCGTCCATGGCCACCACCACGCCCGACGCCGCGGCTGTGCTGTTTTTCCGCCATAATACAGCCCAGAAGGCGCTATTCGTGGCCGCCAGTGCCGCCACTTTCGGGCTCCTACCGCTCGTGTGCGTGTGGGTGCCGCAGCTCCACACGCGGCTCACGAAGCAGCGAGTGGCCGGTGTGGACGAGGCCGACGTCGTGCTGGTCAAGCGCTTCGTGGACAGCGGCTCGCAGGCGTCAGATATCCAAAGCAGCAGCGGCAGTGGAGATGACGGCGCGTCGTCGGCGCCAGCCAGCGGCCGTGTGGCCTGGGAGGAGTGTCCGCTGCAGCGGCTGCAGGGCGTGGCGTGGTTCGAGTTCCGCAAGAGCCGACACTTCTACGACGCCAAGAAGCAGGGCTTCGTGCGGCTCCAGAACGAGCTACAGGACAAGTACGGCGAGCTGGACAAGCGGCTCAAAGCAGGAGGCCTCGCGGGCGCCAAGGCCAGCGAGTGGCTCGAGATCTACGGCTCGAACGCCATCGACCTCAAGCCGCTGCCGTGGCAGAGCGTGCTCTTCCGCAAGGTCGTGCACCCGTTCTATCTGTTCCAAGTGGCCAGCGCGCTGATCTGGTTCAGCGAGCAGTACACGACGTACGCGCTGATCATCCTCACGCTGTCGGCGCTGTCCATCGCGTGGGAGGTGTACTCGCAGGTCGTGAACGACCGCAAGCTCCACGATCTCGTCCACGTCGATGCCAGTGTCAAGGTGCTACGCGACCAGCACGTACAGTCGATCGGCGTGCGGTCGCTGGTCGTGGGGGATATCGTGGTCGTGGAGGAAGGACTCGTGCCGGCGGATCTGTTGCTGCTCACGGGCGAGTGCACGGCTGACGAGTCGACGCTCACGGGTGAGGCCATCCCCATCACCAAGCAGCACCTGCTCAACGCCAGCAGCGAGACGCGCATCGACGCGGCCATCAAGACCAAGACCAAGGAGAGCGTGCTCCACGCCGGCTCGACGCTTCTCGCAGTCAAGGCCGACAACTCGACTCGTGCCGTTGTGCTGGCCACGGGCTTCTCGACCTCCAAGGGCGAGTTGTTCCGGTCGATCGTGTTCCCCAAGCCGATCAACTACAAGATCGAGCAAGACAGCTACCGCTTCATGGCGGCGCTGTCGCTGATCGCGGTGCTTGCGTTTATCAAGCGCATGGTCCAGGCGTCCAAGTTCGGTGTCTCACCTGGGGACGCCCTGACGTCGTCGCTCGATCTCGTGACGATCGCTGTGCCCCCGGCGCTGCCGCTGATCCTGACAGTCGGCGTGGGCTTTGCTCTCACGCGGCTGGAAGTCGCGAATATCTTCTGCATCAACTCGCAGCGGATCAACCTCGCAGGCCACGTCGACACGTTTTGCTTTGACAAGACCGGCACGCTCTCCAGCGACCACTTGGATTTCCAGGGTGTGGACGAGTGCTCGTCCACCTCCGCGACGTTCGTTGGACTACAGAGCGAAGTCGATGTACTGTCGATCAACGCGATTGTCGGACTGGCGACCTGCCACGGTCTCAATGAACGCAGCGGCCACGTGACGGGGTACGCGCTGGAGCTCGATATGTTCCGTGCGACGGGATACTCCATCGAGACGAATATCCACAAGCGCAACACGCCCAACGCGCCGTTCTCCGTGCTCATCTCGTCGCCCATTGGCAAGACGTTCGGCATCGTGAAGCGCTACCTGTTTGATGCCGCGCTCCAGCGATCGTCGGCGTTGATCGAAGACTTCGAGTCTGGCCAGCGCGTGGTCTACACGAAGGGATCGCCTGAAGCGATCATGGCGATCTGCAACCAGGCAACGATCCCAGCCAACTACATGGAGAAAACGCGTGCGTACGCCTACCAGGGCTACTACGTCGTGGCTCTCGCCAGCAAGACCTACCCTGTGACCGCGGATGTGCCCCAGCGAGAAGCCATGGAATGCCGTCTGAACTTTTTGGGCTTCATCCTCTTCCTCAACAAGATCAAGACCGAGTCGCCGTACGTGATCTCGACGCTAGAAGAAGCGAACGTGGACGTGCGCATCATCACGGGCGACAACGCGTTCACTGCGATCCACGTCTCGCGCAAGATCAACATGGAGCTTCAGTCCACGGTGATGCTGCTCGACGTCGACAAGACCAACAACAACCGCTTGGTGTTTGCGGACGTGGACGACCTCGCGTCTCGGTCCAATCCCGAGTGGATGGCCATGGAGCCCAAGACATTCCTCGGCTTTGGAGACAACAACGAGTTTGCCCTCACAGGAGCTGCGTTGGAACAACTCCAGATCACGCAGAGCTCTTTGTTTGTGGAGCAAGTCGTGCTCAAGACCAAGATTTTCTCGCGCATTCGACCTCACCAGAAGACGTGGATCATCGAGACGCTCATCTCGCGCGGTCGTACCGTGGGTATGGTGGGAGACGGTACCAACGACTGTGGTGCTCTCAAGGCCGCGCACATTGGTATTGCGCTCTCCGACGCCGACGCGTCGATCGTCGCGCCGTTCACGAGTCGCAAGAAGCAAATCACGGACGTCGTCGAGCTGCTGCGCGAGGGCCGCTGTGCGCTCAGCACGTCGTTCGTGGCCTTCAAGTTCATGGTGCTGTACTCGATCGTGCAGCTAACGATGTCGTCGCTTATGAACGACTACGCCTCGCAGATGAGCAACAACCAGTTCCTGTTCGACGATCTCGTGGTCGTGTTCGGACTGTCGATGCTCATGGTCCGCACTGCTGCCGCCGAGCGCCTCACGAAGGAGATGCCGGCCAAGTCGTTGTTCGCGCCCACGGTCCTCTTCTCGCTCGCTGGTCAGATTATGTTCCTGTTCATCTGCCTCGGCATCGCCATCTCGGCCGCTAAGGCCAAGGACTGGTACTGCTCGGCGGAGCACGCGCTCGAGCTGACGCGCGCTGGCAACATGTCGGCCATCGAGCCACCGTGCTATGTGTTTGTGTCGGGCCAGTCGCCAGACCTCACACAGCACTCGTACGAGAACTCGGTCATTTGGCTGTTCGGCCACCTCCAGTACTGGATCGTCGCCGTCGCGTTCAACATCAAGGACACGTACCGCAAGCCATTCTACACGAACAAGCCCTTCGCGTTCTACTTGGTGCTGCTTTTTCTCATTCTGCACATCCAGCTCTTCAGCTACAAGTCCGAGCAAGCCACGGAGAAGGTCGGCGTCGACACGAGCTTCGGCGTGCTGAAGCTACCGGCGGGCTTTGAGGCATCGCTGTTCTTCCTGTTCCTGTTCGATCTGCTTCTCGCGCTCGTGTGGGAGCTTCTGGTCGTGGGGATTGTGCTGAACCGGTGGGAGCAGCGTCAGCAGAGTGGAAGCTGGGGATTCTCGACCGCGCGCCGCATGAAGTCGTCTTCGTACGTCGCTGATCGCGATAGCTTGCTCTCGGGAAGTGGTGACTACGGCGTGATGTCCAAGAGCAAGAAGCGTGCCTCGACCGGATCCGTGACGCCGTCCAAGGCTGGCAACGCCATGAGTGTCGACGTGGACGACGACGAAGAAGAAGACGTGCTCAACCTCAAGCGCCAGGAAATTGTGTACGTGGCCTATGACAGCAGCTAACTCATGCTCTCTCTGTTTCTCATGCCTCTCAGCACGTGTGACTGATCTCGTATCTTGCCATCTCTCTTCCTCTCCTGTTTCCTGTCCCTGTGGTCCTGCAGATAGACGATGACGATCTTCTTGGAGCTTCCCACGTTGGTCCATGTCCTTCGCCAGTTATTTAAGCGCGCCGCGGCGTCTTCACTCTCACAGCTGCACTGCACGCGTGAGGATCCGTCCTCCTTCTCCATCTTGCTCCTAACACCACACTGCAAAGTGAGGCTTTCGTGTTTCACACATGATAATATTATCCACTTGCACGTCGTACTGAAGTTGTATATGGTATGGTAGTCGTCCTGTTTATTGCTGCTTCTTCTCCTCGCGGGTCGGCGCGTCGGCGATCGCCACGAGCGCGTCGAACTCCTGCTTGGCGTACATGAGGAAGTCCTGGCCATTGAGGCCGACGCTCGGGTCCACGAGCACATTCAGACCGAGCTCGTCGCCGATCGAGAGCACGGCCACACCTAAGTTGACGGTCGGTGGCGGTGGCACGAAGCCGAAGAAGCCCTTCAGTGGCTTATCACAGATCGCGAGGCTGAAGGCCGCGCCACGCACGTTGGAAATGGCCACGGAGATGCGTGCGGTCGTGAACTGGATCACTGGCTTCATGAGCCAGTCCGGCAGCGAGGCCACGATGTGGCTCGACCAGTACGTGAACACCTTCTCGAGCGAGTTCTTGGCCTCGCCCATGTTGCCGCGGATGAGCTTGAGGCGCTTCTCGGCGTCGTCCACGCCCACAGGGAAGTCGATAACTAGCGCCGAGAACTTGTTGCGCGAGTCGGCGACCACTTCGTTCGTGCCACGCATGTCCACTGGGATGGCGGCACGCACGGTCAGGGATGGGGAGACAGGCGATCCCGTAGCGAGCAGCGCCTTGCGCATGGCACCCGCCACGCAGCTGAGCATCACGTCGTTGATGGTGGCGTTGAACTTCTTGCCCACGCGCTTGGTCTCGTTGACGCTGTAGAGCATGCTGTGCGAGAGCTTCTTCTGCGTCGCGCCTGGACGCTTGAAGATCGTGACAGGCTCCGTGCGGAACAGCAGCACGGCCAGCTTACGCACGATCACGTACGTCGACCACGTGCTCAGCATGAAGAACCCGAGCAAGTCCTTGAGCTTGGCGGCCAGAGGCTTGGGCGTCTTCTTCTCGTTCTTCTTCGCCGCCTGCAGCTTGTCGATCATCTTCTCGAACTGCGCCTTGTTGTCACTCAAGCGGATCAGTGCGACTGCGAGCGACTGTCCGTCGCCCAGGCAGTGGTGCACCTTCCAGGCGAAGTGCGTCACGCCGTCCGTCTCGGGCGTGGTCAAAACGTGCATCTCCCACAGCGGCTTGGCGAAGTCGAGCGGCTTGTTCACGATGGTCTCCAAGTACGACACGGGCGTCTCGCCTGCATGCAGCGTGTGGCTCGTCACGTGGCGCGAGACGTCAAAGTCCGCGAGCTCCAGGAACGTGCGCTCGGCGCCTACGACCAGCGAGCGGAAGCGGAGGAAGAACGGGTCCGTGGCCATGCGTTCCTGCAGCCGCGCTGTGAACTCCTCGGCGGAGACCTTGCCGTCCACGGACAGCAGACTCACGGGGATCGACAGGTTCGTGGCGGTCTCCGACACGAGCGTGGAGACGCCGATGTTGGACATCTTACGACGGAGGGGCACGCCGGCGTCCACGCGCTTCTGGCGGCGGTGGCTCCACGCGGCCTGCAGAGCCAGCACCAGCAGCGTGGCCACCAGCACAGTCACGAGCGTGGAGACAGTGAGCTCCGTACCCAGTAGCGTCGCCATGGTGTTTGTTGTATGTACTGTAGTGCGCTGGAGACGGCGAATGGGCGAATGCCTAATGGATAAGGTGGTGCTTGGTGGTCGACTTGTCGAGCGGAGCGTAGCTCTTGGGGAATGGCTGTTGGCGTGACGCGCAGTGGGTAGGATTGTAATTTCAGTAAAACGACGTGTCGCAGATGCGTCAACGTGCCAAACCGAGGCGTTTGGTTGGCTGGAATTCCAAGATGCTGCGACTAAGCACGAACTTAGCGGGTGTCACGTTGACGACGGAAACCATTGACGTCAACAGTGAGCGTGCGAGCGACAGGGCGAGTGGGAACTTAACGCTGTCCATGACGCACGCCGTGTCACATGTGAGATCCCTTTGTCGATGGCCAACAAACTATTCGAAATAACATAAATATACTCTCTTCAACTGCCACTCCAAATCGCCGTCATCACAAAAATGCTACCCAATCGTTGGCGTTTGTAGCAACTCTGTGTTACGAACCTGTTGGCGATTTCCTCAGACATTCTGTTCTGATAAAACCTCGCATGCCCTCCTCCTCCTCTAGGTTTTTACACTCCCCTCCGCCGGCTTGAAGAAAGCTCGCGTTTTTGGGCACGTGGAGGTCCCCCACAGCGGACAACAGAGGAGCGATCCGACAGGCAGCACCATGCATCCGAATGGGAATCCTCCGCGAGGATACGGACAGCAGCAGCCTCAGCACCCGCAGGCGCCGTACGCAGGTGGATATGCGCAGCCTCCACCGCGCAGCCAGCCCGGTGGTCCACAGGGAGCAGCTCCCTTCGCACCGAGTGAGTCGCTTGCTTCAGCATCTTACTGCTGCCTTTCTAGATAGCGCGGACTGACGCGTATGCTCCTCTCTCTCGATCTCTCTTTGGCTGTGTGGTGATCTAGACCCCAACATGCCGCAGCCGCCACGTTCCGGAGGAGCTCCGATGGGCGGATTCCCTGGCGGAGCCATGCCACGTGGATATCCTCCAGGAGGAGTGAGCGGACCCCCGTCGTCCTCCGGCGGAGGTCCCCCGGGAGGATACGTACGAGGTCCTCCAGGTCCTCCAGGCGCTTTCCCAGGCGGTCCTCCTGGTCCTCCCGGTCCTCAAGGTCCGCCAGG
The DNA here is from genome assembly GCA_023334995.1 of Pythium sukuiense. Classification (NCBI taxonomy): domain Eukaryota; phylum Oomycota; class Peronosporomycetes; order Pythiales; family Pythiaceae; genus Pythium; species Pythium sukuiense. The sequence goes on from JAADVL010000459.1 coordinate 10,140, forward strand.
TTCGCAGGGTGGCTTCAGACCTGCGCCGTTCGGCCAGGGTCCTCCTCACAGCGGACCGCCGTCCTCCGGTGGAGGCGGCGTGCCTCCAATGAACCAGTTCCAGCCTCGTGGCGCGATCCCGAATGGTCCTCCTGGCCGTGGGCCATTCCCAGGCCAAGGCCCTCCGTCGTCCAGCGGAGCTCCTCCTCCTCGCTCCGGCTCCGGGGGACCCGCTGCTCCGTATGGTGGTCCACCAAGCTCTCAGGGTCCTCCAGGATCGCGTCCAGGTCCTCCTTTCGGCGCCCAGCAGCCTCCAGGTGCGCAATTTAACGCCGGTCCTCCAGGCCAGCCTCGTGCTCCATTCCCAGGTGCTCCTCAGGGCCCGCCAGGAGCTCCGCAGGGTCCTCCCGGCGGTCCTCTTGGAGGACCCCAGTTCGGCCGTCCAGGCCCTCCAGGTCCTGGTGCTCCTCCAGGTGCCTACGCTCCTCCTCAAGGCGGCTTCCAGCAGCAGCCTCCTCCTCCGCCAGGCGCGATTCCGAACGGTCCGCCACAGGGCTACCCAGGTGCACCACAGGGGGGTTACCCTCCAGGTCCTCCGCAGGGTGGTTACCCTCCAGGTCCTCCAGGTCCTCCGCAGGGTGGTTACCCTCCGGGTCCTCAGGGTCCTCAGGGCTACCCAGGCGCCCCAGGTCAACAGCAGCAGCCGTACCAGCAGCAGCAGCCGCAGCAGGCCCAGCCTCCCAAGCAACGCATCGACCCGAACCAGATCCCTCGGCCTGTGGTCTCCACTGACCGCATCCAGTACGTCGCGCGTGGCCACACAGTGACCATGCCTCCTGCGGCGACCAGCGACTTTGTGTGTGTGGACGAAGGCACGTGCAACCCGCGGTTCATCCGCCCGACACTCAACCACGTGCCCAGTACAAAGGACGTGCTCAAGCAGTGTGGTCTTCCTCTCGCCGTCGTCGTGTGTCCGCTGGCGGAGCTCAAGGAGGACGAAGTGCCCATCTCGCTCGTGGATTTTGGCCCGCAGGGTCCGCTGCGATGCACGCGGTGCCGCGCGTACGTCAACTCGTACACCAAGTTCATCCAGGGCGGCCGCAAGTTTGTGTGTAACATTTGTCTGCTGAACAACGAGACGCCGCGGGACTACTACTGCAGCGTGGACCAGAACGGCCGCCGTCGTGACATCCAGGAGCGAGCCGAGCTGTGTCGCGGCTCGGTCGACTACATCGTGCCGGCCGCGTACACGGTGCGTCCGCCGCAGGAGCCGATCTTTGTGTTTGTGTTGGACGTGTCGCTGTTCTCGTTCCAGACCTCGCTCGCGTCCGCCACGCTGGACGCGATCCGCTACATTCTGCCGTCGCTCGCGCAGAACAAGCGCAAGAAGATCGGCATCGTCACGTTCGACTCGTCGGTCCACTACTACCGCATGGACCACAGCAAGACCATCTCAGTGGCCATGTGTCCCGACATTGACGACCCGGCCGCGCCGCTGCCACCCAGCAGTTGGCTCGTGTCCATGGAAGACCCGAACGCGCAGGACAAGGTCAACGACCTGGCCGAACTCATCCTCAAGACGTACGAGGGCACGACCAAGAACCAGGCCGTGTCGGGAGCTGCTCTCTCGAGTGTCGTCGACGCCCTGAAGGTCAGTGGTGGTCGTGTGATCTTGCTCCACGCCGGAGCGCCTCGAATTGGCGTCGGCAAGATCAAGCGCGAGGAGATTAGCGGTGTGTATGGCACGACGAAGGAGGTGGATCTGTACACGCCAGAGGAGAACAACTCGTACGAGGCGCTGGCCAAGCAGTGCGCCGAGAGTCACATCTCGCTGGATGTGTTCTCGGTCGCGAACCCGTTCTCGTCGCTCGCCGACATCGGACGTGTGTGTGAACTCACGGGCGGCCGCGTGACCTACCTGCCACAGTTCGAGAAGGAGAAGTCAAACAACCGCCACCACTTGCGCACGATGATGCAGCGCATCATCGACCGGGACTGCGGCTACGAGGCCGTGCTCAAGATTCGAGTGAGCGCCGGTCTGCGTGTGGAGCGCGCGTACGGCAACTTCTTCAACCCGCGTGGCGGCGCCAGTGGCCTGGATGTGGACGAGATGGAATTCTCCGTGATCGACCAGGACCGATCGGTGTGCGTGACCTTCGGCTACGACGAGCACCTCACGGAAGGTTCTGACGCCTACATCCAGGCGGCGCTGCTGTATACTCGAAGCGACGGTATCCGCTGCGTGCGTGTCCACAACCTAGCGCTGCCCATCGACGGTCTGCTCTCAAACGTGTTCCGCTTCGCTGATCTGGATGCGACGTGCTCTGTGTGGCAGCGTATCGCGGCCAAGCAGTTCGTGGACAAGCCGCTCATGCGTGCCAACCCGACGGCCGTCAAGGACAACCTCGTCAACGAGTGCGTGAACGTACTGTTCAACTACCGCAAGCACTGTGCTGCATCGTCGTCATCGGGCCAACTGATCCTGCCCGAGTCGCTCAAGCTGCTGCCCCTGTACACTCTGTCGACGCTCAAGAGCCGTGCGTTGCGTGGCAATCTGACCGGAAACCCGCCGCGCGGCTTCATCGACGTGCGTGCCGATGAGCGTGTGATGATGATGGGTGTGCTGAACAGTCTGCCCGTCGAGTTCGCTGTCTCGGCCGTGTACCCGAAGCTCTACAGCATCCACGATATGACGGAGGACTGTGGCACGTTCGACGAAGACAGCAAGTTCATTCTGCCGCCACAGCTGCCGCCGACCGCCGAGAAGCTGGACGAAGAAGGCATTTTCCTGCTCCACTCGGCCATGAACAACTACCTTTACATTGGTCCGCGTGCGTCGCCTGAGCTGCTGATGGAGCTGTTCGGCGTGGAGCACGTGGATACGGCTGAGAACACGCTGGATCTGTTTGAGAAACTGGAGAACGAGACGGAGGACGGCCTGCGAGCGCGAACTCGTGACATCATCGAGTACCTGGACGCGATGATGCCGATCACGCAGCCGCTGGAGATCCTGTCCAAGAGTGACTGGCGGTCGAGCCGCTTTATGAGCTCGCTAGTGGAAGACCGCACGCGCAACGACGTGTCGTACGTCGAGTTCCTCGTCCAAGTGCACAAGAAGATCCAGCAAAAGTTCCATTAGACGAAGCCCCGTGGCGTTCCTCTGTTTGGAGCTCCTGATGTGAAGGGATCCGTACAATCCAATGGAGGAGGAGCACGATTAGAAACAATGAACAACAGAGAAACAATCAAGATCGAAAGCCCAAAATGAGTGGTGGCCCAACAGAGCAGAGGCGGGCGTGTGTGTCGAACAGAGTCGTTGATAGTGGAGTTGTATTTCAGTTTACAGTAGCCTGGGAGCGGTACATGGCTTGGATCTCGTCGCTGGTTTTGCCCGAGGTCTCCGGTAAGAACTTGAGCATGAACGCCGTGAACAAAACGAGCGTAACGATGAACGGCAGGAAGCCCAGGTCGTCCAGTGCATCCGCCACGCCGATGAGCAGCGTGCCGCTCCAGTTGGTGAAGAGCGTGAGCGAGCCGCCGCTCGCCCTCAGCTCGTTGGGAAACACCTCGGCGGCGACGACGAACGCCAGCGGCCCGAGGCTCACGGCGAAGCCGGCGACGTACAGCGCAGTGAACGCGATAGAGAGCACGGAGACGTCGGTTAGAAGAGCGACCGTGAGCCCCACGGCACATAGAAGCATGAAGATCTGGCCGAAGATGATCATCGTGCGGTTCCCGAAGCGCGCGGCGAGCCAGCCTGCTCCGAACGAAGGCAGCAGGTTCACGACGTTGACGATGAGACTGCCGACGCGGTCGTCAGCGACGCCAGCGTCTGTGAACATGGACGACGAGTAGAGGAACACGGCGTTGATGCCCGAGAACTGGAGAGAGAGCGCCAGACACGCAGCCAGTAGAGTCTGCTGGCGGTAAGCCGGTGAGAACATCGCGCTCCAAGGGTTACTGAGACGTGTCAGGTCGCTTGAGCTCAAAGGCTCGTCGTCGAGGGGCTTGATGAGGTCTTGAGGAAGGTAGACACTGCCAGTAGCCTGAGACTCAGCCACCGAGTCGGCCCCTGGAGCTGCCGGAGTCGTCGGCGTCATCCATGCGAGCGCGAGGGCGACGTTGTGGTCTCCAAAGAGCCGTGCGATCTCCTTCTCGGCATCCTGCTGGCGGCCTTTGGCGAGCAGCCACGTCGGGCTTTCGACCATGAAGCGAGGCGCCGTGAGAGCGAAGAACAGCGCCATAATAGCAGGAAAGCCGGCGATATACCGCCATCCAGAGGCCGTATCAAAGAAGAAAAACGTCACGCACACAATCAGAATGCCCAGCGCGATGGAGATCTGGTAGCCTGAGCCCAGCTTGTTGCGTAGATGCGGAGGCGCGACCTCACCGACGTAGCCGTTGGCCATGGCCGTGGCTACGCCCGAGGCCACGCCTGCGATGGCACGGCCTAGCGCAAACACTGCGACGCTGGACGCCGTGGCCTGGACGAGCGCGCCGAGAGCCATGATCACGCAGTTGCCCAGGAACGTGATCTTGCGGCCGTAGCGGTCGGACAGGCGGCTCACGCCCAGCGATCCAGCCATGCCGCCCAGCACCCAGGCGTTGACCACCCACGTCCACTGGGTCTTTGTGTGGCCTGGGAACATGACGCACGTGCCGTCCACGACTGGCCGAGCGTCGCACTTGTCCTTGTCGTTGAACAGCGAGTAGTTGAGCTGCGACAGCGACCAGCCAAACTGTGCGGCCTGGAAGAGAGCGAGGTACGCGCTCGTGTACAGGATCGGCGTGACGCTCAGGCCCGCGTAGCTGCTCGTCGCCGCGGTGTCCGTATCCGCATCAGCGAGTCCAGCGTAGCTGCTGGTGGGCGAGTCCAGCGGGGCGATGTCGCCTTTCTCACAGATGGCTACATGGACTTCCGGGACGCCGGAGATGCTGGGCTTGGAGGCTGGCGACGCCATGGTAGAAGCCGGTGGATGGCTAAGGAGAGCTCTCGATGGACGTCCGATGACGGTGTCCGTTATCAGTAATTGCGAATCGAATCGGACAAGTGGCTTTTTGCGAGCCAATCGTAGAGGAGCACTTGGCGGTAGTAGGTTCAAGTATGGATGACTTGGTTTCAGTATTGACCATGTGTGGATATGTGACGTTTACCTGGATTAATCGATATTTCGGGAGACATACGCCTTACCAATTCAGACCGCAGAATGGAATTGGCCGTGTTTACAAGCAAAACACGCGATGATTTTACCTCTATAAGTATATAGTAACCAAAAGCGTACCCTCCTCCATATCTGCGACGTATGACGCGACAGCAACTTCTCTTTCTGGTGCATGCGCGTGAATGCGAACGCGAGTGGCTTGCTGTGTGACGTCTCCTGATCTCCAGTCACTCGCATTCAGCTCAGCTGAATCAGCTGAGTTTGCAGCCGCTGACCTGTAGCCATCACGGCCATACATGCAAAACCGACATGAACGTGGAATAATAAAATACAGTGTATTTTCGACCGTGGAATGAGGGGATTCTATCGTTGTGGTGGCTGTTGAGCGCGCCTTCTAGTTGTATCGAGCACTGAACATGGCCTGGATCTCCTCGCCGGTCTTGCCCGACGTCTCGGGGAGGAACTTGACGAGGAACAGCGCGAAGAGGCCGAGCAGCACGACGAACGGCGTGAAGCCCCAGTCGTCGAGGGCGTCAGCGACGTGTGGGTAGCCGATGCCGACGATGAGCGTGCCGACCCAATTGGCAAAGAGGCAGAGGCCCATGCCCGTAGCACGCAGGTGGTTCGGGAAGAGGCTCGAGGCCACGACGAACACAAGCGGTCCGAGACTGATGGCGAAGCCCACGACGTACAGCGCCGTGAAGACTATGGAGAGCCACGAGATGGTCGCGACGAGCGAGATGGTGATGCCCACAGCTGACAGAAGCATGACACCGTGGCCCATGAGCAGCATGTTCTTGTTGCCGAAGCGCATGCCCAGGCCGCCGGCAAAGTACGTCGGCAGCAAGTTGGCAATGTCCACAATGATGCTGCCGATGCGGTCGTCACTGAGCCCAGCGTCCTTGAAAATGGACGACGAGTAGAAGAACACGGCGTTAATACCGGAGAGCTGCTGTGCGAGTGCCAGCACGACGCCGACGACCGTCTGCATGCGGTAGGTCTTGGAGAAGAGCTCGACGAACGGGTTGGCAGGGGAGATGTCCGACTGAGCGTCGACAGTGCCGTTAAGGCTCTCGCTGGGACGCGCGACGCCTTCCTCGGCCTGATCCTCTGGGTCGTGGACCGCCATCCAGTTGAGCGCGCGCTTGACGTTGTCGCTGCCGTAGAGACGAGCGATTTCGATCTCGGCCTCTTCCCGACGGCCCTGCGTGAGCAGCCACGTGGGGCTCTCGACCATGAAGACCGGGGCGGCGAAGAAGAAGACCACGGCCAGCACCACTGGGAAGCCGGCGATGTAGCGCCAGCCGCTCGACGTGTTGGCGAAGAAGAACGTGAGGCCCTGCAGCAGGATACCGACTCCCACGGAGCACTGGTAGAGCACACCGAGGCGGTTGCGGAGGTGCGGAGGCGAGATCTCGTTGATGAACGAGTTGGGGATGGACGTGTTGGCACCCGAGGCGATACCACTGACGAAGCGACCGGCCGCCAGCATCAGCACACTCTGGGCGCTGGCCTGGATCACGGAGCCGAGCACGACGACGAGCGAGTTGACCATGAGCGAGTGCTTGCGGCCGAGGCGGTCGGCGATCGCGCCGGACGACAGCGAGCCGATCATACCACCGACGGCCCAGCCGTTCACCGCCACGGACCACTGGCCCGACGAGTGGCCAGGGAACATGAGGCACTTGCCCTCGGGCACAGGCACGGCGTCACAGTCGTCCTTGCTGTTGAACGTCGAGAGGTTGAGCTGTGAGATGGACCAGCCGAACTGCAGCACCATGAGCAGCACGAGCGCCACGCTCGAGTACAGGACGCGGTTCACGGCCACTGGCTCGGGCTCGTCTACGATGAGGTTCTTGGGGGCATTGTCGCCTGGTTTGGCGTAGTGCGGCGTGGTGACGCCCACATACGACTCGCTCACGCGCGGTGCCGACTGCGTGTTGGTGGGGGACATGTCACGGGAAGGTCTCTGTTAACTACTGCGACTTCAGAGGCCGGAGCAAAACGGAAAGTGAATGCTGGAGAAGAAGAGGCCTCAGGCAGCAAGCGCATGCGCCGCTGATGTACGGTAGACGGCCTCATGTCGCTGTGCGTTGCATGGGGATGAGTGTGCAATCCAATCGAGTGCGATCCCAAGACCGACGCATCACTGGTGGTGGAGAGTCACGCTCTCTCCATAACTAATACACAACGTGTGCAGCCATACTAAATCAGTAGGTCCATCACAGATTTGACATGGTTTGTATCTAATACCAAAGTTCAACAACCGGTGAAAACGCATTTTTGTGTGACAGCAGGCGGTGGATCTGTGACGTGTGAGAAACTGAATGCGAATCAGTCCCGTAGACGGGGAGTTACACTCCTAAGAGCGTAACCAGTGTATAGTATACTCATTGTACTGTACAATATCCTTATATCAGTACTTGAAGTCATGCTCCGAATAGCGTTTACTGAACCGCAAATTGCTTGCAACTCCGTGGAGCATTGCATTGCATTGCATTGGAACTGAAGTCTATTGAGTTACGTCGTTTGTGCGAACATCTATAGCTGTAGGGGGAAACTAGCCGGAGCTAGTGGGGCCAGGCGAAGTGAGGGCCTGTCATTGAGCGACGTCACTTTGAAGGTGTGTCGCCACAGTCTCCCAGCCGGCGTGTGAGGTGGGAGAGTGTGTCTGGAAACTCTTACGCGAGTCCATGGCTCGGTTGGCCGCCGCGTCCGCCATCTTGTTGGAGGAGCGAACGTGGTGGCACCATTGCTGGACTTGTAGCACGTCTGCGTCCACGCGGGCGGCGGCGTAGAGCGGCTTGAGTGTGGGATCACGTGGCGCTCGATAGTACTTGAGTTGATTGACGATCTACGCGCTATCACCGATCACGGTCAGGGGGTGGAACGGACAGCGGCGGGCCGCGCGGAGTCCAGTCACGAGGCCGAAGCACTCGGCTTGATTGTTGGTCGTTGTGGAGGCACGGAGGCTCATAGCAGCAGCCCAGATGAGCCGTGGTAGGCCACCATGGGCGTTCACACGCACTATCACAGCTCCTGCACCACCAGGACCCGGGTTGCCACGTGCGCCGCCATCAAAGAAGAGGAGGAAGCGATCCGAAGGCGTTCTGGGCTGGTGGGGAGCAGGCACTGCGCCGGGATCTTGGTGGCGCTGGAGGCCGATGATCATGCGGGGCAGGAATGCGGCCTGCCCATGCTGGAGCCAACCGAGGCCGATCACCTGCTGGAAAGCGCTGCGCATCGCCCCACGCAGTGTGGACCGAGCGATGGTCGGCGTCCAGGGGGTAGTGTCATCATGAAGGCTATGGCGCCATTGCCAGACGCGCTGCATGGAGGCCAGAGCCTGAAGCCGCCACCGCGCACCCGCCACCTCGTGGACAGCGGCAACCTCGTCAGATGAAACGCTGCGCTGATCCACGAACGTCCAAACCACCGCCGGTGTGTGAGGAAGCTGGAGTGAGAAAATGGCCGAGCAGAGGCCGTCGTCATCCATCCCAGGCGTAACCCCAAGGCGCTCCCACGCTGAGCGAAACTCGTCCCAGAGGAGTTGTGCCGCCGGACAGTGCCACATGGTATGATACGTGTGGCCTGTATCGTCACGAGGCGAGCTAGGGCCACAGTGCGGGCAGCCACGGCGCTCCAGGTGCCGATCCCATCCTGAGAGGCGAAGTTCTTTGACTCGATGGAACAGGAGACGCTGGGCACTCGAAGTGCCCGGCAGTCACGAAAGCTGGTTCCACGATATTGTGTTGATGGCTGCTGCAATGACTGGATCAGCCTCCTCCGCCGCCTACGCTCGCGCCGCAACCTCAGCTTGGCCTCTCACACTGCGAGCCGACGCCACCCGCCGGCGCCGAGAGAGGTGGCGAGTCCGTGGTGCCCACAGCGGCGCGTATCTGTCGAGGAGCGGGTGTGGGTCAAAGCGTTTATGAGGAAGTAGCAGGGCCGGATAATTGAACTCTAGCGTGACACAAAACTTACGGAAGCCTGCCTCGACTCGCAGAGGAAGGGGATATTCGAACCTGCGACACCGAAATCTGAGATGGCGTACGTCGACCCACTCGATTGCGACGACATCGCCGATGCTGGTACCAGTGGCGAAGAGCACTGGGCAGTCGTGGCGCGTCAGCTCACTGTCCGGCGACCCAAGAAGAATTCCTGAGCCACACGCCGGGGGAGCAAGGAACGCTGCCATGTTGAAGGCGCCGTGGCAGGCCGTCTGCACCGTGTGTAATCGCTGAAACTGGGCTGCTTCGGCGCCGAAGTGGCAATGGAACCACCCATCCTCCCACCAGCGTGTGTCCGATGTGCCTGTGCCTCGGAGGGAGAAGAGCGGCGTGCGCTCCTCGAGCTCTGTAGCTGTGCATGGCAGAACTGCGCCGGCGCGTAGAGCAGGGAGTGCCGTCGCCGCCAGCGACCGTGCGATCTTCAGCGCCGGCGCTGGGACACGGGTGATACCAGACGCCTCTCGCGCCAAACTACCGCCGGTGAGTCGAAGGAGCGCTGCGCCTGCCGCCGGGGACACTGAATTATGCGTGGACTGCCACCGTGCCACCACCGACTCACTCATCTTTGCGAAGGCTAAGATCACGTCGGTCAGGCCGAGGCCGCCTTGAGAAACCGGGAGACTGGCCACGTCCGCAGACAGCCACGCCCTCTTGGATACGTGCCCGCCGAGGGACCCGTGCCACGCGTACCCCTTGATGAAGCGCTGCAATATCTCGAAGATCTGGCCGGATGGCCACGAGTGCCTGCCCACAAAGAGGAGCTTGGGCATGATGATAGCGTTGCAGATCACCACACGCTGCGCGACGTTCGTCATCTTGATCTCCGCCAAGTGGAGAGATCCACGAAGTTGCTGAAGCGGGCGGTCCCAGATCGTCGACGAGCGAGGCACGCTCGCGATCGCCATGCCGAGGTGCCGGAACATCTCGTCCACCGCGAGGAGCGGAATCGTCATGGAACCGAAACTCTCGCGACTGGCGTCAGGATGGAGCGCCAACGCCCGACACTTCGCGACATTGTTGCGTAGTCCCGAAGCACTGCCAAACTCGTCCAAGAGCCCAAGCAAAGGAGCTTCCTCATCCGGATGCGCCAGGTACGCCGTCGTGTCGTACGCATAGCCACTGAGGACCGCGCGAGTGGTAGCATCGAGCTGTAGACCTTGGATGCGCGGCAGATCGTCCGCAGCTTTGTACAGGAGATCCAGCGCGAGAATGAACAGCACTGGCGCCAACGGACAGCCCTGTCGTTGTGGATGTCAACCACAGCAGACATGTCACCGTCGGCCAGAAATCGAGCTGTCGTGGCGAGATGCATCGTATCGACCACCGTCGTCAACCAAGTCGGGAAGCCATGGAAGGCCAGTGCTCGTAGGAGAAACATCCTGTCCAGCGTGTCATACGCTTTGGCAAAATCCAGCATCACCGCCGTTGCCGTCAGCGGGAGGTACGCAGCACGAGCAAGCGCCTGGAAGGCGTCCCACACGTCGATGGCGTCATGGACCTGGCGCCGGGCGACAAAGCCAAACTGCGATGGAGAGACCAGCTCTGGCAGCTCCCGCTGGACTCGCTGTAACACAAGACGGGAGAAGATCTTGTCGTCCGTGTTCAAGAGCGAGATTGGTCGGAAGTCGAGGCCGTTGCGGGGCTGAGCAGTCTTTGGCAGGCAGAAGACCGTGGCCTTGCTGAAACTGGTTGGTAGCACCTCTGCCTGGACCCACGCATTGAACAGTTTGACGAGGACAGGGGCAAGAACAGCGCCGTGTGAACGGTACCAGTCGTTGGGTACACCATCAGGTCCACTCGCCCTGCCCGCTGGGCACGCTGTAATCGCTGTGAGCACCTCTTGCTCCGTGAACTGGTCCTGCGCGAATGCAGCCGTGTCCGTATCGTGCCGGTGGTGGGCAATTGACTGGAAGAAGGCATCTTGATCCTCCCTCGTCGGTGGCTGCTGCTGCAAGTATGGACGCCAATCACTGGCGAGACTCGTCGCTGTCCACTGAGGCACTTCAGAGGCCGCGCCGTCCCGAATTGCGCGAGGAAGGCCGCTAGAGGACGTACGTTTGAAAATCCAAAACGTCAACTTTGATAAACCAAAACGGAAAGATCCTCGGTATCCTATCTCAGTATGCGAGTGTAGCCATCTCAGATCTACATAACCTATTTCAGTAAGAGAATGTAGCCATCTCCACACACATGGCTACATTTGGAAAGTGAGACAGACAGGCCGTGTGGCTTTTCCTTCGCCACACAGTGTAGGACACTTACCACCACCAGATGTGTGTTTACACCGAGCTGACTGCGGCCTCTGTCCCACGCGCGTAGTCCCACACGTGGTGGTTAGGCAGCCCCCCCAGCTGCACCACATCACAGCTTGAAGACTTGAAGACGCGACCAGATCCTCCTCTGAGGGGGAGGAGGCTCCTCCCGGTCTCAGCAGCCAGCTGTCCGTTGTCTCTCTTCAGATCTCTGTCGTGCCCCTCGACTCCGTGGTCGACAGGATGTGCGTGTGCTGTGCAAGATGACTTCTCACGATTCGATTCGAGAAATCCACAATACAATATCTACATTTTACGATAGCACCAGCGCAAGCACCACTGAGGCGTCCAGGCGTGGATGTGATGCAGACGCTGCGCGGCACTCATGCTCTCGTCAAAGGGGCGGTGTAAGGAGTCCAATGAGCCGCGTTCCACAGTCGCAGACGCCACCATCTCCGACGTGTTGGCGACTGCGAGTCGTACGCAGAGACACCACGCCCCCGTCCACACGGCGCCAGTGGCACGTGGCGTGGCCTGCCACGCAAACCACTTGACAGTCAGGTCCCCTGTGGTCTTGTCCACCGTTGCCATGTAGTCACCCACGCAGAGGTCGTTCAGTAGCCGACAGCCACTGGAAGCGTCGCCACTGGGCAGCGTCGCCGCCCAGCGTGGCTGTCCGTCCAGCAGTAGCCGCATGCCGCTCTCAGTGGAAGACGAGTGCGAGCTCATGGCCGAGCGGATCTCCACACACGCGATCTGTTGGTACGGCGACTGGTGGCTGAGCGTCGTGGCGCTGCTGGATGTGATGGACACACACGCGAGCTGCCGCCAGAACCACAGCAGCACAGTGAGCGTCGGAGCCGACGACGTCGTCGCTGGCGATGGATCGAGAGACTCGACGTGGAGATCCTGGATCACGCACGCCCACCACGTGACGGGAGCAGGCGGCGGCGACGGTAAGTGGTGTGTCTGGATCTCCGCTAGTGATGGCAGCGAGGGGAATTCGACGCTGTGGGTTGACGGAGGCGACAGCGGACGCAGTCGCTTGGCTGTGATCTTGCTGTTGAGCTGGTGGGCCACGCACAGCTGGCTGACTTGCGCAACGAAGCCACGGAACCCCAGCTCCGCGAGCTCTTGGTCGGGAGGCTCGGAACACCGGAGGATCTCGCGCACGAGCATCGCGACCGACCATGGCGGCAGCAGAGACTGAGTGCGCTGGTGCCGCTCGCTGAGGAACTGGTCCACGCGGGAGCGCAGCCACGAGATCCACTCTGAGTGGATCTGTACGAGCCACGCCTTGTTGCGGACGTTCGCGGCTGCACGCTCGAGCGTGCGTCGGAAGGAACTCTGGATCTCCGGATCCGCTGCGAGCCACACAACGATGCTGGCTGCCACGTCGACGAGCGTCTGAGGAGGCTGCGGGCTGGTGGACGACGGGATCGCACCGGCGTCTCGCAGCGTCTGTGCAAAGACCTTCCCAGGGGACCCCTGTGTCATGGATGGCAAGCCGATGGCCTCTACGACCTGGCGGTGGAGCTGCGAGAGTCCGGACGTGAGCTGCGCCAGCGACAATGTCTTGGCAAACGCGATGACGACCGTGAGCTCCTCCAGCGGCGTCGCCACTTTGTGCTGTCGGCGTGGGTTTGATAGCGGAGACTCTCGCTTGGTCTCCGCTGATGGAGGACGGAGGAGAGGAGGAGGAGGAGGAGCTAGAGGTCGCTTGGTCAACACGCTGGTCGTCGCTGCTGCTGTGGCTGGAGATGATGTCGCCTCCGCCACGGCCGCTGAGCGTCGAAACGACATGAGTTTAAAGGGAGGAGAACAAGTGGTGGCCACAATCTCCACTGTGCTGTCGCCCACAGTCCCAAACACCGAGGCGGAGGCCTTGCGGAGGAAGACAAAGACCTCGAGCACGTGGTCCGTGTTGCGCGAGGTCGTGGCGGCGCTGCTCCCCCAGCAGTAGTACCAGCGAGCGGAGCGGTTGAGCTCGAAGAGCCACGCGTTCTGGTGGGCGGAGGCCAGCAGGCGGCCTTCGATCCACTCGTCCGACGGGTTGGCGTCGCTCTGCAGAGATGACAGTAGCGTGTGCGAGGCCACGCGGTCGCCCACGGCCAGGGAGACGTTGGCGCTGGGCCGGAAGCGTGCGAAGACAAGCACGTCGTCGTCGGCGTGGGGCTGGCGGACGACGGCCGCGGCGTTGGAGGAGGCGGCGGCGGAGGAGGAGGAGCCGACGTGGAAGTCGACCTGGAGGTGCAGCGAGGCGCCGCAGTAGCTCCTCTGGAGGTGGCCGTAGCAGCAGTGGGGGAAGCATCTAGAGCACAGGAGGGGAGGAGAAGGACGTTAGTGTGGGGGACGAAGGGGAGAGGAGACGAGCGGAGCGGAGGAGACGAACCGGAGGATCTGGAGGACAGTACACAGAGGCCGTCAGTGAGACTATCCAATATAGACCGAGACGGACGTACTGAAAGCGCACCTTGTTCTCCCGCGTACGGTTCGTACTGTGGGTTTAGACGCGTATCGTGTTAGTCGCTTCGTTTAGTCTGTGGGATTTAGACGCACGTACCGCTGGTAGGCGCCTTGGAAGATCGGGTCGTGCGTGCAGTCGCGACGCGTGAAGCTGCAGGTAAAGGCACCTTCCATGGCGACAGGGTCCAAACTTAGGCCTGGATAGTCGCTGGCTTGACTCAGAGGCGGCGAGTCGAGTTGTGCGCCTGGCTGAGGACAATACAGCAGGAGCAGGAGCTTTGGGGAGTTGGACTCCAACTTGGAGGGGAGGAGGAGAGGAGGAGGTGGAGGGCGGAGTGGGAGGTCGACGCGACTGTGCTGGTTAGATCATTCACTCGCGTCCAGTCTAACCCTCGACCTCTCGGTGAAGCGGAGAGGAGACAGCCGAGTGTTGGGTCCATCCGCTCCCCCTTTCTCTGACTCGTCCTATGAGACGTCTGCTGGTTGTTTAGACGTCAGTCCAGTCCAGATGCAATCGGGTCGTAATCCTGACGCTTTCGACCGCAGTGCCCAGGTGGCGTCCCCCACTGGACTTGATGCGCCATCCGAGTCGTCGTCCGCTGGACAGCGGAGGAGGGAGATGCTATAGCAGAGGGGAGGGGACTGTGAGTGACCCTTCGGGCTAAGATGGTTGGGAGTTGCCACACGGGATTTGGTGGCAGTGCCAGTGGCACGCAGTCATCATCTTGCACCGCGCACGCACGCATTGCCGGTGGCCTGTCTGAGCAATCACTCCCAGGGGAGGATCGTGGAGTAAACTGACCAAGTGGTTACTGTACCGTAGTCGACGGAGTGCTGTACCACCGACACCCTGCTAAGTACGTTGGCACTCGGTATGTTAGCCTTACCTAGTACATACTGTGACACCACACTCAGACGAAGCCAGCCTAAGCTAATTCGTTTCCAATGGGATTTTTCCAGATTGGGTTTCTCCAGATGGCTTGTCTAAAGAGTCGCGAACGCTCGATAGTCGCAGCATTCGTGTGCTTTAGCGGCATGACAGGCGGTAGCGTTGTTCCGGTGGCCCTGAGCAGCCATCCAATGACGGGTTTCCACGCCGCAGACCTCAGTTACAGTACTATTTTAGTATCGCTTCTCTCCTTGAAGCTGCGAGTGGCGATCCGCAGAAACAGACGTCATTTCGAACGGAAAACTACTCGAAATGAGCATGGAAAAAAGCATGGTGGGCGAGTTCTCGCTATTAGACCGACAAGACAGAGGACGAAGGCTTGTGAGTGTGCTGCTATAGCACAGTGACAGCCCTGGCGTAGAGATGGATTCAGCTCAGTGCTCACTGGTACAGCATAGTATACACACGCCCGAGAGCGGCACGCCCACGACTATGATGACCAACGGCCGAGTGAGCCAACAGGTGCAACCACCCCCCC